>JAWZYV010014057.1:0-162540 GCA_038373885.1 Cheiracanthium punctorium
CTGTATTTCACTCCTTACTTTTCTAATGCAAAATTACTTGTAACATTATTTTGTAATATTTATTGGCAAGTATCATTGCTGCTACTAGTGTTATTACAGTCCTTGTCATCACTGACACAATCTGACCTCTTAAGTGATATATTCTTCAGTTCCATACATTTAATTGAAAATTTCAGTTCCTTTCAAATTTACTTGCATGTCAAATTTATGGTGTGCTTTATATACAAGATTTAACAAATTTGCCTGTTTTTCTTGTGTGTGCGTTACACATGAGTAAATGCAGTAATATCAAAGGTATAAAGCTAATTACCTGAGAGAGCAGCTCCCCTTTGTAAAACCTCATCAATATTTTGAACCATAATCCTTTGAACATCTTGCAATTCTGTATTTAAATGAGTAAGATTTCTTCTGGCACGATTATCAGAGTAGGATTTTTTGGCTTTCTGCATATATGTATCTGAAACAGGGATAAGATATAAAATCACTAAGTATTACGACATATTAACATAAAAAATGCTCCTATTTAGTAAAACAGCATTTTTTTTACAAGAAATCTAATTAATAAACAAGTATTTATTAAATAGAAAAATAAATTTAAATCATTACAAACAGCATTACAAGGGAGAGAAATTTGCATAACACTTTCTTCAATTTAATACACAGTTGAACTTCTCAGGAACAACCATCCTCTGTTCTACAAAAAATCGGTTGTTAAGAGAGGTGGTCACTCAAAGATGTATAGACATTTGATAGAGAAAAAAAGTTTATGTTATGCTATTTATGTGTGCATGTGTGTGTGTGAAGTTGCATACTAATACTAATATATATCACTCATTTGCTGCAACATCATAACTGAAAAACCAAAATTTTTCCAAGAAATGCAGTTGAAGTTCTCTGAAAATGAAGAAACGTATATTCAGCAAAACGACATTACTGTCATTCCAGTGATTAATTTTAAAAGCTCAGGTATGACACACTGTCAGTTAAAACTTCACATCACTGTAATGAGTATGGTATCCACTCAAAAATCGTGATTTGAGTTATGACATCGTTGCAACAAATGAGTGATATAAGTAATCATACAAACATATATTTTTTATTTAAAATTTTATCAAAATGTTTAAAAAACTGCAGGATGGTGGGAGCTTTCTATGACAGTACTTCTCTATTTTATTTTTACAGATGACAAAAGTGCATTTAGCCTGATAGTTTTCATGCATTCCAAATTCACCATAAAAAAAATATATCTGCTTATACTCCTGGGCTGTCATAATGACAGCCTATCATTACAACAGCCCAAGTTGTTGTTTGGCCTGTTCAAACACGTCATTAAGGAAAAATGCAAGAAAATTTTCGATCAGGGAATCGGGAATGGTTGTTTATAGAGGGTTGTGTGGTGTCTTAAGAGGCCTTTTTAACTTTAGCCAGGGTAAAAATTCAGTGACTTAAAGAATTGGTCGTTGGAGGAGAGGGTCACTTAATAGAGGTGATTATTAAAATAAATAAAAACTTCGTGAAAAAAACACACATAAAAGGTTACTTCAAGGTGTAACAATCGCTTCGACCGAAAATTCGTTCGGTCTTCGTCAGACAAACCCTTCCGTCATACAGAGCAGAGGAAACTGAATGACCCCTATGCTCTGTATTATGGAAGGGTTTGTCTGACGAAGACCAAACGAATTTTCGGTCGAAACGATCGTTACGCCTTGAAGTAACCTTTTATGTGTGTTTTTTTCACAAAGTTTTTATTCATTTTATTTTTTAACACCAGTTTTTTGAGTGTTTATTTTCAGAGGTGATTGTTCATAGAAGATACACTGCATATAAGTGTGCATGTGATATATTTAAGAATTTTTGGATTTAATATGACAGGGTGGCTACAGAATTTTTTAAAAAAAGTTCCCTGATCGTGGCACAGAAGATAACAATCAAAATTATTGTGACAGTAGAAAATTCCAGAGTGGAATGAGTAAGGGGACAGGGAGTGCCTACATCATTCAAGTCTTGGATTTATAAAGTGTCTGCATCAGTTAAGTATTGCATGATCCAGAACGAACCTATGACCAAGTTAGACACTGATCCACAACTAAAAATAGTCTAGTTTACTAGGCAAAAATGAAAGCTCCCTAATATTGAGCAAGATGAATAAAGTACCCTGATTTTTCCATGATCTGTTGCCATCCTGTATTACAAATACAGTTTAAAAACTGTTTTTGAATCTAATTCCTTTCTATAACCTTTCTGCTTGAGACTTTACAATTTCTTAGTACGTGGAACTAAGTCAATATCAAGCCCTTTGATGTCTGTAGTAATTCATAACATGTTTCACTTTACAGTACAAATTAATTTATATCCGAGTCTTCAATCCAAATAATTATACCATTATTGAGTCTTGAAAGATGTTACATCATTGCAGGGAGAAAAGAGGATTGAGAGTCAAATGGCAGACGGCTTACAAAAAATGTAAGGGAGTGATATGAGGAACTTTCACTAGCAGTTTAACACCAAATTAGCACCAAGTTTTGGCAATTTTACATGGCATTATTTTCAGAACAACTTTTATATTAAACTATTTCAATTAAACAGAATTTTTTTTCTTAAAAAATATGGACAACAAATATGTCAAATTCTATGAAGAAGGCAAAAATTTAAAAAATAATGTGATTATTTGACATGGAATGATTCTATAATATAGACATCCAACTTGATCTAAAAGTTTTTATATCATTTAGCATTATCATTAACTACTTTCTGGAATTTTTTGGGAAAAAAAAAAAAAAAAAACTTCTCTAAAATGTGTCCAAATACTATAATTATGTACATCAGGAAAACTTTTTAGAAAATGAAGTATTTGCTAGAAAAAGAAGGTAATTCCATCTACTCAAATTTGTGAGAAAACTGTAAAACATTTGAGGATTCAATACAAACAAGACAGGCAGCTTCATTTCTTGAGTAACACAAGAATTGAGAATTTCTTCACTACGCAAGTAATACGTATGTTGAAATTACAATTTTTTTCACATTATACAAAGTTTTTGCAAATTATACTTTAATATATTTAAAATGGTTTAATGATATGTGAAACATGTTTGCAATTATTCTGAGATGGCATTATATAAAAGAATAATAATTTTAAAACTAACAGCTTATCAAGAGCCTGATATCCGTATTCGGCAAAATCAATACTTGGTGCAGTCCTAATCTTTACACACCTCAAAGCGATTTTTCTCAAAATTTGAATCATTTTTTTTTTTTTTTTTTTAAGGCAAATTTTTACAATCAGCTCCTACAATTGGTTTAACCCTCCAAGTGATGACTGCAATGCATCTATAATTTAAATTATTTATAACACTCAGGTGTCATAAAAAATTTATTAAAGCTTGTAAGTATAATTTAGGAGCTTATTTTTTAATAATTACAAATTTTCCAATCAAAATTTTATTTATTTTGTAATTTTAATGCTGCATGAAAATTTTACTATGAAAACAAATTTAGATTATTTGCCCATTTCTAAGATGCTGAGAGGGTTAAAGTCATCAAATCCTAATATTATCTAATATGAATTTCGAAGATTTATAACTTGTATGATAAATTTACAAGCAACAAAATACAAACTTGATTATTTAATATGTAGAACAATTTTGGTACTTTTATTTTAGACAAAATTAAACCTTAAAAGAGTAAATCCCCAAAATTTAATCAAATTCATAAGGGCAACTTAAGAAAATCCTCATGCTTTAGGTATTAAGCAATTTAGAGTTCAGAAAACGTTTGCTTTTTTAGAATGTCTCAAAAAAGATTTTATGGTTTTTGAAAGAAAGAAAGCTATTCTTCCTTTGAAAATAATGTGCTTCTTATATAATTTTAAAATAAAATTTCAAATTATTTTTAGTCTTGAAGTCTAACTTCTAACCAAATTTGATCATATGTCTGATGAAATTTGGTTGGAAAGGGAGATAGTAAACTAAAATTTTTACAGGAAGTGTGTTGATTTTATGCAGAATGACCTTAAAATAGTACAGTAAAACCTCAATACAACGATGCTTAAGGGACCAAATGAAATTATCGTTCTAGAGGGATATAAATATCATTATATCGAGGAGAGATTGTATTTATGAAAATCCTGCAGGACCGCAAAATTTTATTGTTAGAGGGATTTATCGCTATATCAAACATTGTTATAGAGATGTTTAAGATACTTTAGGGATCATACAAACAAGAACAAAATATAAATGTTCCTTTAAGATATTATCTCAGAAAATGTATCCAAAATACTGACCAATTCTGGCCATGATTGTTCATAGTATAACTTAACTTTATATATCATATCAATTAAGTTTTAACTACAAACCAAATTCAATGCAGCTATATGGCCTAACAGCAGACACTACCATTCTTCCATAATGAGTGCTAAATTCATTCTTCAGATCTTCCAAATATGCAAAAGCTAATCGTTTGGAAAATGCCTTTTCACAGAGAGCAAGATAACACACATTTTCGTGAATTAAGTAACTATAAAAAGAAAGAAAAATATTGAGAAAATTGAAGAAACAAAATAATATTCAACAATTTGGTATATTTTTAATTTCTACTGAAAGATAAGAACAAATGTAATTGACTATGTTACACTGTCACCAATAAAAAACAAATATAACAATTTAAAATTATTAATAACTAATAACTAATATAATCATAACTAAGAAAATATTAATTTGAAATGTGGAATTATTTGTTCTCATTAATTAATAAATTAATACATGCTTTTCATTTATCATTAACTACCTGGAACAAAATGATGAAAATTATTAGAAATAGTGTGATTGAGATGTAGAATTTCATGCAAAAAAGCTTGATTATTATCATTTTGTTAAAAAAATCTAAATTTCAGGGAGGTCAAAGCACCAATAACTATATCTCTGCCATAGACATTTATATGTTGTAAATCTGAGAAAAGTCCCTGTATTTTGGATAATTTTAAGAAGTAGGTGAATATTTTAATGCATAATAGAAATACTTTAATCCACAAACATTAGCACCTTTAGTTACACACATTAACCTCTCACTGACAGTTGCTTTCTTTGTTTCACCTTTATTTTGCTTGAGCCACGGCCACCAACTTCCGTCGATATGCGCATGTGGCGTATCATTTGCCGCAGTGGCACCATTCATTGTTTCAATGGCTGTAACTCTTATTTTTGAAATTGGCTATTTTCTGGAAATATAAAAAATCTAATAGCTTCAGATGTTACATAGGTATAACAAAAAGGAAAATTAAAGAGAGAAAGAAAGAACATATTAAGGATTTAAGATTTGGAAAACCCAGTAGCACCTTATCAAGACTTGTCCAATCCACTCCCCTCACCATCGATTTAACTTCAAGAAAATAGCCAATTTCAAAAATAAAAGTTACAGTCTTAAACGAGAAAATGTCATCATTGAAATAATCAATGATGTCATGGCAGTAAATAATACAACACATGCGCACATCAACAAAAGTTGGTGGGCATAACTCAAGCAAAATAAAGGTGAAATGAGGAAAGCGACAGTCAGTGAAACATCCGTAGACAGTCACGTGTGTTACCAAAATTGCTAATGTTTGTGGATTAAGGTACTTCTATTATGTGTTAAAATTGATTACAGAATCTGCATTTTCAACCAACTTATATATAAGTAGGTGAGTTTTTTTACCAAAATGTCCCAGCTTTCCTCCTGTAAAACCCCCTGTATGTTATTTGCCTCAAGCTGATTATTGTGAACCCATAACTTCAACTTGAAAAGTAAACATTTGAAAATTTACAAACAAGGAATGGTTATGAAAAGTTGTAAAGAGATTTTCCCTTTTGTTGTTGGCTACTAAAAAATCTGTGATAAAGCAAAATGGATTAGCATATCCATGCAATTTAATATATATAAATTTGGGTAATTTCTCTAAATATTTTATGATAAGAGCATACTTTACTGTAATATTTTAAAAAGTTATTTGTTCTGAAATGCTGAAATCCATTACACAGAGCCTATTTATATTGGTGGGGCAACTGGGGCACTTTCCCTGTGCCACCAGTTTCAAAGACCCAAAAATTTTGAGTTTTTCAACAAATTTTTATTTGTTGAAAAATTAAATTCTTAAAAAAACTTTGTAACAAAAATTTAATTCCTATTTTCTAAAAATAATACTCAAGAGTTGTAGGCTAATTCTCTGGCATTTTACTTCACTAAGGTGAGCAAGGGTCCTCTAAAACCAATCAGCATTTAGTCGAAATGTGCGAGACCAAATCTGAGCCTGTTCTTGTAATATTTATTATACAAAATATCTCCTTGGTTTTAAGATATATACTGTAAGTTTTGCAATTCTTTTCATTTATACATTAAAGAAGTTTTTTATGCACATAGATATTTATTATTTGCGAAAATAACTGTTATAAGTGTACACAAAAATACTTTACTATTCTGATTGCACTATATTGACATTTTTAGTATTTAAACTTGGTATATTTAGTATTTCATATATTTTTAATATTTAATATGTATTTAGTATTTAATGTATTTCTGTAGCTATATTTGACCACAACAACTTAAATGCACAATATGCAATTTCTCTTAAGTGCAAAGGTCCAAAAATTTGTATTTGGCCTGTGCCCAATATTGTGATGATCAGGCCCTGATTACACACATAGAGAGAAAGAGCTGTTTAGCTTTGCCAAATGAAGCTGAAATTGTAAATGCAACATTTTTTTCTCTTTTTTTTAAGACACTTTCAAAAACTGCAAAATTTATTTACTGAAAAATGATTTAAAACAATAATTTTTTTAAATCAATTAGTTTAAACTGTGATTTTAATCATGATTTAAAAACAAACCTGCCCGAAACCTCAATATGTTTGCAACAGTATATCTGTTAGGTCCACTACAGTATCATTATATGAAGATATCACTGTATTATTCTTGAAATAATTGGTGTATACCTTCTTCAGTTTTATTCAACTCAATTAACTACTTACTGAAAATAATATGGGCCTGTTTCTATGCTACATACTGGAACTGACTGAGCATTCAATTTACGTAGAATTGATTTGGCTTGGCTGTGATATTCATAGGTAGATCGACTGGTCTAAAAATTAAAAACACAATATTAATATATTAAAATTACTAAATATTTTTTTTTGGAAATTAATTGCCACTGATAACAGGGTTTAAAATAACTTGCAACTACTGTAATTTAAAGAGCTATGAAAAGCCATATATAATAATTATAGAAGATTTTTAAAGCAAACACTCACTGCTTAGCTACCCAAAAAGCCTTAAGCAGTGGCCTGCAACAAACTAAAAAATCTATGAATTCGGCAAAAAGTTGCTTTAAAAACATGACAATCGAATAAAATAACAAAATAACTAAGCGTTTACCATAGCTTTAGAAATATCCCTTCTTGAAATACAGTGGTGCAACAAATTAAGCCCACTTAATATAAGGGTTCGTTGATATTTATATATCAATGGATATAGCAACAGATGATTAAGCAATCCCCCAAGATAAAATGTTAGACAGACAGCAATTTTTGAATTTTAGATTGAAAAACGACATATAGCCAATGTTGTGTAGTCTTAAAAATGAAGTCTTTTTGCATTAAAATGAATAGGAAATTGAGACTTCGCAAAAACAACGTATAAATGCAAAAGTTATATAAATGAGAAACATATAAACGGTACTTTACTGTATATCAAAATATTGGACTTTTTGGACTATATTCCATATACGGTGCTTTGTTTACATATCAATGTTTGTGTTTACGATTCATTGGTGAACAATCTGACACCAGGGTGGGCGATGCACTGCCAAAGTGAAGTTACCTGCCAGGGGTAGTTGTGACTGGCAACCATAAAGAATACGTCTATCGTCAGTTTAGGTTGATATTTGATATTGTTTCATATTTTTGATGGAAGGGAATGAAATATGTTATGTTAATGTATGAAAAGAATTTGTGTGTGTTTGTTAGAAATATGGTGTGAATATAAAGCTAAATAAAAGAAAGCATGCTGGTGTTACGTTATAAGCCGGTGGGTGTTGGGGACATTTCTGAGCGGTTATTTAAAAAAAAAAATAAAGGTAAGTGCTCTTTTTTAACGAATCTTTGCAATGTTTAAGGTTTTTAATGTGAATTTTAAATTGATATTTGATGTGTTTATGTTTTCGTAAGTGCTATTTATGTGCTATTCTAATCATACTGACTTTATAAGAGGCGTACAACTAGGTTGTTTAATCCACCGATGTTTGTTTTTTTTTTGAGTTGAAAACTGGCCAGTGTTTGCCCAGTTTACATTAGCTGTACAACTAGGTTTCTTAATCTACTGTTGTTTTTTTAGTTAAAAACGGTCCACTGGTTGCCTAGTTTACATAACTGTACAATAGGTTGCTTAATCCACTGAAGTTTTTTTAGTTAAAAACGGTCCACTGGTTGCCTAGTTTACATAGCTGTACAACTAGATTGCTTAATCCACTGTAGTTTTTTTAGTTAAAAACGGTCCACTGTTTGCTCATTTTAAATTGCCTGTTATTGAATTTGCAGATGTTCTTTTGGTTAAATATGGACGTTGTATTTTGTTTTAATGTTTTTGTTAGTGGAATATATGTGCAATTAAAAAAAAAAAAGTGTTAAAATACTTTGCTGATCGTGCAAAATGGTTGGCGACAGCCGCTGGAGCTTGGCGGTTGCCAAGCTCCAGCGACTGTCGCCGTGTTTACATGGGGTGCGTACCGGCTTGTATGACTTTACCGACTTTTTTTATATTTTCAAAAATATCATGATATTTACAATGCCTGCTTAATATACACTACTGTAACTCTTACATGAGTATTACAGCGACCCCAAAACTTTAACTGCCAAGTAGTCACAAACAAGTTGTAAATGATGGTGATGAAATTTTGCCAAAGCATTTGCAGTCCAAAAAGATTTACTAGAACATTTATATATAGGAAATATGTGAGCATTATAGCTATTATTTGGGATTTACATTTCACAAGCTTGGCAAAAGCATAGCTGCAGTCTCAATGCAATCCTAATGTTGCCAAGCAAATTTGATGGCCAGTATAACATCATGGCTGCCACCACTTTTTGTTAAAAATAGTTGCTTTAGTAGCCTTATGCATAAAAAATAGTATCCAAAATAGTATGCTTTATCCAAAAATAGTAGCCAAAAAGTAGCATGCTAATACCATTAGTTACCAAGAGCATGTGATATAACAATATTTTTATGACACAAGGAATTTGGAAGTGCCGATCAGGGAGTTTAGAGTATTATCCAACCATTCTAGCTTCATGATTAGTATCTTTTACAAAGGGCAACTTGCAAATCTGTTCTCATTAACTGCATCTGCGCAGGATAGAACGTACCACTAAAAAAACATCAGCTTGCTAGCTTTTGAAATTCCCAAGTTGTAAAATAGCGTGCGAACATTTTTGATGATTTTTACCAAATAATGTGCGAACGAAATTTTAAATGATTTATACTAAAAGCATACAAAGAGCATTTTTTATGCTTTTCATAAAATAAACTCGCGAAACACTTAGTGGTGGGAAAGGGGTGTGGGGGTGGAAAGGCCGGAAATTCAGTAATCTTAAAATAAAGAAAACTGAGGAATTCTGTGGAAAAGTCTCATGAACTCAAATTCATGAAAAAAATTTTAAAAAAAGGGTGATTTTGTGTAGCATTGTAAATGCATCAATATACGTAAAGCACTTATGGATAGATTTTATTTGTATTTCCCGAAGCAGCAGCTCGCAACTGTTTCTGAACCTTGAAATCCAAAACTTCGCAATAAAATTGGTCTCTGTGATCAAAAAAGTAGCATTTTTCCCATTTTCTTTAAAAAATAGTCGCTTTTAGGCCTTTTTCAAAGAAAATAGTTGCCATATTTGCCTTTTGTTGAAAATAGTAGCAAATAGTCGCCTTTTAGTTGCCGGTGGCAGCCTTGAACATACAAGCACCACAGTATTCTATGAGATGCTTCTATAACATTTTTAAACAACAAAAGAAACTTAATTCTTTATTTAACTTTTTTTGAAGTGAAAACTTCTTTAGGCACATTGGGCACTTTTGGGAGGGAAAAAGATTTGATTTCGCGTAACCATCAGGCTCAGATACATATGGGAAAAAAGAGGATTGTGACGTCATACCTACGTTGTCTCTTACCTGCTGAGATTTCTTCCTCCATTCTTTGAATTTTAGTGCTGTCACTTGTTATGATACGTAAAATCTTCATGTTACTTTTAAACTGCGCCCTTCTAGCCTCTGCAACTAGTATCGAACCGTTCACCCAAGGCATGGTAGGCGAGCAATCTAACCACCAGATGGGTTCAACTCGGGATGAAATGAGTAAAGTTTGAAGTGATTGTTATTTCAATTTCAGAATGGGAACTTTTATGTATCTAAGTAAATAAAATTAGACTTTGCTTGTATACTACTTAGTATTAAAAATTTTTGCGATTTCTATTCGTTTTAAGAATTTGGGGCCCCAGTATGACCGAAAAATAAAAAAATGTTTGTATGTCTGTCGTAATGTCAGTGATGCTTTCTTTATTCACACATCACGTAAAACTGACTGAAGCAAATGAAATAAAATTTGGTGACATGATAGATGGTCATTCAACTAAAATTATAGGTGTCGGATTTAAAAAATTTTTTGATTAGATTTTAAGATTTTTCTGAAAATGGTTTCAAAATGCATAAATTTTTGCTTTCATATGCACAAAAAACTGGATATAGTTTGCGCAATAAGCGTATACTTTCAAAATATTCAAAAATATCCACTTTTTATGTACCAATTGTGAACAATCTATGTTTTTGCAAAAAAATTGTAGACTTTTTCTAGGTGGGTAGGTGCTATAATTTCTGATTATTTGTTTAGCAAATAATCAGAACTGTACTTAATTTGGATAGCTATATAGTTTTTTGCAATAAAGTTAATTTGATGGTGTGGAGAATGTTAATAATTACATACTGTACATTATTTGAATTATAAGTGTTAAACTACAATGCATCTGAATTTGAATTATAAATCCATCATTCATTTCCAATGCTAACTCAGTGAAAATTGCATTAAAATGTCTACAAACGTATAAAAGTAGGTAAAATTGTGAAGATATTATAAATAAATGAGCAATACCCTTACAGCCTTAAAAAAAACATTTAATTTTTTTTTTTTTTTTTTTTTACAAAGAATTTCGAAAGTTAAACATTTATGAATATTTATTCACATTTTTAATTTTTTGCTAATAAAAGTACAATAATGTGTGAAAACTTGTTTGACTGTATAAATATAAATTTGAGAAAGCTTGAAAAAAGAAGTTTTCACTTCTGACATGCAGTCCTACAACTGACTGTTTTTTTTTTTTTTTTTTTTTAGCAAACTGAACATAAGTTTATACAACACTGATAATACACCATAGACGTTTAAAAAAAAAAAAAAAAAAAAAAAAAAAAAAACACTACTACTTAAAAATATCTAACAATCATAGAAGTCAAAAACAGTAGAAATCACACTGAAAAGTACCACAAATCATGAATTTTTTACAATGAAATTATGAATTTATCGTAATTTAATGATAACTTTTTTTGGTACTTACGTATTATCCCGGGGGTCCCCCAAAACCAGAGATTTTTCGTCAAGATAAATGCTGAACACTTGAAATTCTTGATGATTTGAAATACAATTAGCAACAGCTTGCCAGCACATTTGATGAAAGAATAGTTTGGCGGGAATGCCCACTAGTACAATATGCAAGTACCCTTTTCTACTCTGGTGATTTACGCATATGGACATAATTGATTATTGTTTCCCATATGTTGGCCATTAAAACAGTTCTCCTTATATTATTATACTTAATCCTAGTTAGATTTGAGTACCTAGCACTGCAAAATATTTCAAATTGCTGTGGTGCCAAATATTCAAGCTGTACTATTAAAAGTTTCAGAAAAACAAATTTGTTTAACATTGTTAAAATTAGAAATTGTAACATTTTATGAGAATGGCTCATAATCAATCTTTTAAGTAGTACATGGAGAAAGGGAGTCTTGCTGAGGTCAAAGACCATATTACTTCCTTTGGATAAGACACAATGTTGCATAACTGATTAAGTTTTTCTTTCACCTACCAGCCTACTTAATAAGAATGAATTTATCATCATTATCTAAGATAACTGAAATTATAACTGACCCACTGGAAAATTTTGTAAAAAAATAATAATAATTTCCTCCACAATAAATTAACTTTTTAATAGGTGCATAGCTACAAAGTAAATGAAAATCACTAGGAAGCCATTCCATATTTAATAACTATTTGATAAATTGTATACCTAAACATATTACTATACTCATTCGAAAACGGTATAACAAATATTGCATACATATAAAATGAGAGTCCCAAACAGGTGTTAACAACTAAAAAAATAAATAAGTAAGTAAAGGCGTAAAATAAGGGGAAATGAGTCATGCGAACTGCACAGATTCATGAGAATTCAAACACATACTACATGAATATACGTTTTAGAACTTACTTCTTCATCATGCTGTACAGATTCTGTTAATATTAAACCATCTCCTATACGTGCAATCATAGTCAAAACAATCATTTTTAATATTAAATGTCCGGTTACCTCGCAATACAAGCAGTAGAGCAAAACGTTTATAACAGATTGTCAAAAACAAAAGTGACTCCTATAAAAATACCGAGAACAATACTTTATATTTATACATAGAATATTATAAACAACAAGGAAAATCTTAAGTCTTAATTAGTTTTCCTCAAATCAAAAATACGAAACCAACCACTGATGTGATATTTGATGACGGCATCTCACGTAAGTCCGTAAACAGTTATATTCACAGCTAAAATCAACGAAAATATAAAATTTTAGAGAAAGCAAATTGAATCTCATTGCATATTAGTGAGTATATTATAAAGAAAAAATTAATCGATCTATGAGTTATGTATTCTCTCATGAGATTATTATTATATTTGTCAAATTGTTCAATGTTTGATTAATAACTGTAACTCATTAACTGTGATGTAAATTTAATATTTAATAAACTATGTCTTATTTGCTTGATAAGTTTTAGTTGTCGAGTGTTAATTTCTCTTAGTTTTAACACTCGGCAGATGTGTTTAATTTTATCTATTTTATAATATAATTTACTGAGCCTTTTAACTTGTAATTTAAACCTGTAATGGGTACTAGAAGGTGAGTCGGCATATACTTTAAAAAAAAAGAGAGAGAGAGAAGAAAAACACATTTATACATCTAGCTATAAAATTATGTTAATAAATTTTGTTACTTAAACACTTTAAGGTTTTCCGTATATGTATCAGAAAATACTTTTACAGATCTTCAATACTTCGACTGTAAAAAAAAAAAAAAAAAAAAAAAAAAAAAAAACTTGTACCGTATGTGACAAAAATTGGGAAATACATGCAAATATTTAAAGCATTTTTTCATTAGGAAGTTGGCTATCGCTTTTTATACCAAAAAAGTTTTAGTGCTGTAAGTCAAACTGAAATTTTGGCTGGGCGTAAAAAAATAACAATACTGAAACACCGTTGTAAAATTATTTATTGATTCGTGTCAATAAAGACACGGACGTTGTTTTGATTATCAGAATTACGGGACATTGCTCTATGTAGGATAACCTCTTTAAAACCATATATTTGAAGCGCATGAAAATTTTCCCATACATAAGTATTCAGTTAACTCATGTAACAAAATTTTAAAACAGTTTATACCTTTCATAATATTTATATTAGTATTTATTATTTATCTAAAATTGTAACCAGTTAGATTAAAATGTTAAAAGCATAATTTAGATTTTATCTTGCATGTCTGGTATGCTCTAAAGTGTTTTTAAAATTGTAAGATTAGCTCTGAAATTTGTATTGCTAATATATTTCAAAATATTTATATATAAATTTTCTTTCAGCATTCTTAAAACAAACCATAATCATAGTTTTAATTATAGCTATATTGTATAGTCTTGAATATGTGATGTCTTTTTAAAAAATGCAGTTATTATATCAATATTTTCCTTTTATTATATAACTATTTAACATATTTTATTTTAATGGTAGCAAATGGTCACAAAGTGGCATGTATACATGCTACTTTGTAAGATTGATAATTTAATTGCTTTAGATATATATCTATACCTTTCTTAAAAACTATCCTCAGTAATTAGTTGTGCATTGTATAAATATGCTTATTTCTTTGGACTGTAATAACTTGAACAAAGGTTTGCTCAAGATATGCTCATTCTTTTTCATCAGGAAAGGTATTCTTTCTTTATTATTTTTTTTTCCCCAAAAGTAACAAGGTCAAAATATTTAATACTTCTATTTACAGTATATTAAAGACAAAAAATCTCATTCTGACTTATTAGAAATTGGTGTTGTGCCACAGAAGTATTTAGTAGGGTTTTTTTTTTTTTTTTTTTGTTTTAAATCGTAATAAAACTTGTTTCTTTCTCCTTTTTTTTTATGATAGCCATAGTCGATGGTTCCACCCAAATATAACTGGTGTTGAAGCTGAAAAAATGTTAACTGATCGTGGATTGGATGGAAGCTTCCTTGCTCGTCCAAGTAAATCTAATCCTGGGGATTTTACTCTATCTGTTCGGTAAGTTTTGCTACAATTTTAATTGATGAAATATTTTTTGAATATTGAGAATTCACTAACATTATTTCAGCTCTGCCTGCACATAGCAAAAATTTTAATCACAATAAATTTTACCAGAAGCATAGGGAGGGGAATATTGGAATGTGTCTGTCCCCTGATATACCTCTATTATCCTTATTATATACCTGAGTTTTATTTAGTTCTTTGCAGTGGTGGCTAGTGCCCTGTTTTTATAAGTCTGCTGTATTTTGATTGAGTAGAATAGTTTGGAAACAAAGATAAGTGTAGTGAAAACATAGCAGATGTAATGGTTTTATATGAAGGTTTCTGAATCATTATACAGTCGATCAATTTATATTGCTAGTTACAAATACTGTCAACTCCAGACCCTGTGGCAGAAAGTTTTGTAGTTGTCTGCGACAAGCTTTCAGAGTTTCATAATCAGTCTGCAAAATTTTGCGTTTAATTTTAGTGGATAATTAATACATAAAGCCAACAATTTTTAGCCACTGCTGTTAAATAGTGTTGACTCTAGAGAAAAAAAAAGGGCCGCCAGGAAAAAAATAAAAAAGGACAGCCTGTTTTCAATAAGGGTGGGTATTTGAGTTCCATGAGAAAGTATAGGTAGATAGCATATTACAGAAAACTGGTTCGAAATAATCTGCAAAGGACTAGGGCTTATCCACAAAACTTGTAGGGTTGTAATGTGTGTTTTGACTTACAGTGCATAGTTAGTTCTTCTTCTTTTTTTTTTCTTTTTTCAGAGTCATATACAAATTTTGTATTGCATCCAACTGTTGGATGTACAGCACCATTTAAAATCAAGTTACTGAAATGTATTTGTTCTTCCTCTTACACACATTCTTCTAATTTGATGCTTGCTCATTCATGAAATGTGAATATAAGTTTTTAAAAAAGCACTATCCTTTTATTCTTAAAATATATCAATAAAAATTATTATTATAAATAAGATATGTAAGAAATAATGTTAAAAATATTTTAAATAATTTTAAATTTTTTGTGGCATGCTAATTAAGTCCCTTTAAGGAAATAGTTTACCATTTCAGCATTTTTTAAAACTATAGTACAAATGATGAACTGGATCCATTTCAATGTTCAACTAATAGTACATTTTGAAAAAATACATCTCCTTAAACTGCACATTTAAGTAAAAATTATAAAAAACTTTTAAAAACTTATTTAAAAAAATCTCTACTACTCAAAAAAAAAATTTTGACCAATTAAAAAAATTTCAAATATATATTACACAAGGCTGTGCATGGATTTTCAGATACATCTAATATTGCGTCTAATATAGTTTTTCTACTAATATACGATATAGTGTAAAACAATAAAATGTAACATATCTTCATATGATTTCTGTAAAATACTAAAGAAAAAAAAACTGAAGGCTAATTCCATGCACAGATTTATCAGATAAGAACTGTAATAAAGAACATGTACAAAAATAATTAAATCTTTATCTCAAATACAAAAAAAAAAAAAAACAAGCCTTAGCATGTTTTAAACATGTAATTGAAGAAAATATGAACATGGAAAAAAAGCCATCTAAAGAGTTTGTTTGGCATATGATTAAAAATAAAGTGTCACAATTTTTATAATTTAGCAAGCAGAAAGAAAATTGATCTTTGGTATAAACTGTTCCCTTAAAAGCAATAAATCTTCTTTCTTCAATTTCGTAATGTAAAAAAAAAAGTATATTAAAATCGTATGAATTACAAATTTTATTTTAAGCAGCAAGTTTTGTAACTGGCTGATTAAAATAAATAACATTCTGTTACAGACAGTATTTAAACAATTTCATAAGGAAAAAAAACTTCTGGAATTATTTATAAAAGAAATTTTTTTTTTTAAGTTTTTGAAAGCAATATAAGCTTAAATTGATAATAGTTTATTCTAAGAATAACCTAACTGTTAGACTATGACAATTTGTTTTCTGAAGACTTACTTTCCCAGAATTACTTTACCTTTGCTTTAATTTTTTTTTTTCTTCATTTAGTAAAATGTTGAAAATTTTCAAAATTTCAGAAGATATATGATTTGTAAATTTAGAATACTAAATCTTATCAATAGTCTGAATTACCTAATTCTGAAATTACTCCACTTTTTTTATAAGCAAAAGAGTGGCGTAATAAGAGGGGGGAGTTGGCGGTCCGCGAAGGCGGCAAGATAAAAACAAAGATAAGCGACCGGAGAATACTGACACTTAAGGCCCTTTCAATGATCCAGAGGCATGTCGCGGCTAGAATGTATTTGAACGGGAAAATTCGACATGGTTAGGAAGCTGCGACACTTGGGGTGTCCTCTACCGAACAATAGATGGGGGATGTGCGAAATCCACGATATTATTCACGGTCCCCAATTATCTTTTGTTGGTTTAATACCGGAGTATCGCCACCTTTTTAAAGGAAATGGTTACACTATTCCATGAAACCGTCGCCAAAATGTTCAGCCAAATCTTAGTGAAGCTAGTGTGATGTAATTTGTAGAGGCATAGAGAAGGGAATCGAGTGGCCTACAGAAAATTGCTCATTTGTATAAATTATAATAATACAATGTACTTACTATTTAAATTTTAATAGTCAATTATTTAAAGGATGGCGATGGTTTTTTATTGAATGATTAAAATTGGAGGTTTAAATCGTGATATTAATCAATGATAAAAAATAACATTTTATAAAATTATTAAAAGTTAAAGATTATCACTGTATATAATGTTTTTCAGCGACCTTACTTTTTGAAAGCTATCACAAAAAATCACTTACACAATACTCATACAATTGAAACTGAACAGTCAGTGAACTGGTATTTAATAGAACGTGTGAGATGAATCTTTGTCTCTCATGGAACCACACACACAAACACACACACACACAAACAAACAAACAACGTAAAATTATTACGTACATAAAACTAAAATTTCGGTTTCAAGATTTTTATAACCTTAGAAATAAAATGATTTTAAACTTTGTATTTTTACAGTTTTCTATGAAAAGCATGCAATTGTAAAGTTAGTTATTTTAATTCGCTTTATTAAGCGTTTCTTATTTAATTTTTGTAACTTTGTTTATTTAGCACTAATCATAATAAACTAGTTGATAAGAAATCGGCATGTTGATCTAACACCACCCCATAAAAAAGGTGAACGTACACACTAAATTTGTGAGCAGAGACTGATTATGACCAACTAGGGCCCCGTGCATTGATGAATTTGTGGCCCTCATCCATAAAATTTGTTTTTTTTTTCATAAAATTTTAATATAAAAAATAATATTTCAAAACAACATTTGATATTAGGGGCCCTTTCGAGCAAAGTCCCGATTTGCCCATGCGATAATAAGGCTCAGTGTGAGGTACTACATCCTTTTTCTGAGTTGTCTGTTGGGGAAGAAATGGTAGTTAAAAGTGAAAGTTACCATTATTAGAAATTGCTTCTATTTCTTGGAAAATAACTCATTTTGGCCAATGTTCTACAGGCAAAAATCAAATCTGATCAAAATGGCAAATTTACTGATTTATTTAATTATTAACACCTTTTGATCTACAGTAAAACCCGTTAAGAAGTTTCTGCTTAAAATGTTCTTATTTATGTGTCCCATATTTTTCTTTTCCTTACGGTGTTAAAACAACCCGTTTAAAAAGTTTCGCTCCTGTTCCAAACACTTTCCCACTTAGAAAGTTTTTTTTCTTCATTTCTAAGGTTACTTTTAAAACGCGTTTACATGTGCCTATCGTTTATAATCTATATTATAAACCGTTACAAAAAATCAACACATGATGAATTATGAAAAATCCCCCCCCCCCAAAAAAAATCGTAACTTTCATATTTTGCAATATTTCCCCTGCACGGATACAGTGCTGTAACTTGGGTTTACGAGGCCCAAGGGTGAGAACGAATTCTGGGGGCCCTTTTAATCTTATATTTGGTAAAAACGAAAATAGGTTAGCACGCACATACATTTGTATGTACGCAAAGACAGAATTAAACACTTAGATAATAATAGATATGATATAATTTTGTAAGTATTTATACAATTTTAAAAAAATCAGACCACTATTTTAAATAAATAAATTTTCTATTTCTGAAAAATTCCCTTTAAGAACACAATTTACAACAGGCTATCTTATATGTGATCTTAAATGTCAATCTATCTTGTATGTGATAAGTATCAATCTTTAGTCATGTGGGAATATCATGAAATAAAGAGAATTAAAAAAAGAAGAAAAAACTATTGAAATATAATGTAATGAAAATTCTCAATTCGGACGCAAGTTGGAAGATTAAACTGATGTTAGTTATAATTCATACTAAATCACAATCACAATACTTAAGTGTAGGTTTATGCAGTAGCGCACAGCATGGGTGCCCATAAGATAGAATAATTTTAGTGATGGCTCCTGGATTTGTGTGAAGGGACTCATCTCAAGCTTTGAAATATTTTAGAACGAAAACAATACAAAACTACAAATGAATTCAGAACGCTGTAAAAATGCTCATTTCGCAATCCCCGCAGAGCGGAATGATTTATTTTTTAAATGACATGAAGTACTTTCCAATCCCTATTCTTTTCTTTTTCATTTGAGAACTAAAATCTTTTTTTTTTTTTTTTTTTTTTTTTTTGGCTTTTTTATATAAAGAAGGGGCAAAACTATATACTTGTTATAAATAAGTCACTGACTAGAAGTAGAAGAGTTCCAAATCTTTACAAAGTAATTTTTCCGCTCGTCTCGTCTCTTTTCTCATAGAACTTTATGGTTTCCCTATCTTAAATAATTACAAAATTACATTACTTGATAAAAATTTAATAAATCAGGCCCCACCATGGACGAATGGAAAGAACACTCAACATTCAACATGGTAATATGGCTAAAGTGTGAAGGTTCAGGGTTCTGTGCTGCCGTGCGGCTGTCGATCTAGGTTTGAAATTTTGGACGGTTTTCTCCAGATGTAACATGAATATGCGTTAGAGGTCCTCCGCCCATTGCACCCCATCTAAGCAGATAACTCTTGCGTAGATTTGCCTTAACACAACACAACATTAATAAATCATCAATATAGCTCTTATGTGTTCGTGATATAGTAGTATTATTCCTAAAAAAAGCGTTTTCAACCATTAACTGAGCTCTTGATTTGCAACAAAAAGACATTTTTTTATTTCATATACTGAAGTAATTAATAGATTTTATATGAATTCCAGCTGAAATGTTGCATTTATTTTCATTTTTAGTTTGAGTGTTTATACAAATAATAATTGAATCATTTGTATAATGAATGTAAAAAGAATGTACAAAACGTTGATTATTACACAAGTAAAACAAAAGTACGACCAAAAAATATATTGAAATATTTTGCACGAGGGTGTTTAGATTATTGGTTTTTAGAGGGGTAAAATTAAAGGACATAGTGTCAATTTAAGTAGGATAATTTTGGGTTTTACAATATGAAAGAAAAAGCAGCTCATGCGAATTGATATTTGGAGCTTTGTTATGCCATTCCTAATTTAGATTCTCATTAAAAGGAAAAGTAAATTTCCGAGCATTGACTTACTCTAGAAAAGTGTGGAAGGAAACTTCAGCTCCATATGTATTTACTATGTGCAGTGGCGTACACAAATAGTGTGTATGGGAGGGGGGATTCAACACCCCTACCTCATTGTCAATGCATTTTTAACATAATGCCAGTACATTTCTAATTTTAAACATACAGATTACGAATTTTATTTATTATAAGATTTTATTAAAGATTACTTCCATACCTCTTCTCTACAGGAAGTCAGTGTACACCACTGAATATGCATCTACACATTCTTTGTAAGTGCATAAAATAATTGTAAGTAATAATTACATCAAAAAGGAAAAACAGCCCTTTTGCTTGAAATTACCTAAGTGATATGATAATTTTAACCCATTTGTGCCTGGATATTTTTGCGACTATCTTCGATTTTTACTGATAACAGAAATAATAGATAAATTTCTGATGTCAACTTCTTGAACAAGGGATGACTTCTTTTAAAATCATTATGCATAAAAATCGAAATATCAGCATCCTACTTTGTCATGTTAAAATATTTTGCAGAGTTGAGGCTCAATACTCATGAATAAAGGCTAGGAAAAATAAATAACGTTTTCAACTAATAGCGAAAATGCCGTCCCAAAAAAGGGACACTAGGCATAAATGGGTTAAGAAATAAGAGGGGGGCCCCAAAAAGGATGTTTTCTTCAGAGTAGCTTTTTGCGACCAAGATCATGTTTTTCTAGAATTCAGATAAAAGGAACACAAGTTAAGGAAAGAACTTTGTTTCTAAATTACTGTCATATAAATTTAACTTTTCAAAATCAGCTGTACACATCGTAATATAGCGGATCTGTTGGTGAGATGTTTGCTGTTTTGTAAGCAGTAAGCAACTTTTTTTGTTTTCTGCTTAAACAGTGCTAGATGATCCGTTTAGAATTTTAGATGCACAAATCTAAAAAGTTATAAAAGACAAAAAAAAAAAAAAACCCGAGAGGTTCGGAAAATAGCTATGTGTATTTCGAGGCTTTCGGCCCGCCTTGCCTCCCTATTTTTACGGCACTGCACGGATAGCTCTTTGCCTCATTTTGTCATTTGCTCATGCCAAGGCCATTTTTCTGTTTAAGAATATTTTTTAGAAAATGGCATGAGACATATATCTTTACCAATTAATGTCAGTTCATATTTCTGTTTGTGAAGAAGTGATATTTTTTTTTTGGATTGTTTAAGACCAGTGGTTTGTTTTTTAAAACCTATTCAAAATTGTTGCAACGATATTGTCGCCTTAAAAGGAAACTCTTAAGTAATATATCTGGAAGGGGCACTCTAGTTTCTTTCATGATCCACTATTGCAGGTAGATAATGAAAGTCACAGAAGGTGTGAGCATGATCAATATTATTTTTTAAATGAATTGTTGTGTAATTATTATGATGGACAACTAAATAGCAGGTAGCGAGACTATTAGTGAGTTCTCATTTAAAAAGACAAAAAGCATATACATTTTATTTATAAAAAGAAAAGTTCAAAAATCCTCATAAAACATTGCATTCAATCAGTTCTGAGTCATTCGTGTATGAGGGTAGTTTCATTCATAGCCCAAAGCCCATTCATCCTAGGCGCCAATATTTTCTTTGGGTACAATTTTGCGACAAAAGAACAAAGCGTTCAAAGGACGAGGCGACTTCTCTTATCTTAGCGCGATTCAGGTTACATCACGTGGGGCAGATTCGACGAGGGTGGTCAGTCTTCGAAGTGGCAAGATATATCCCAGAAAAGAGTGATCCCAGTCAAGATCGGAGCAGTTTTTCGCACATTTGCTGATAATGGAAGCACGTAATCCCACGGTAAGTTTTCTGTGTTTTTTTTTTTTTTTAATTTCTTTTAAATTTTACATAAATGATGCATGCCATACAGAAAACTCTCGAGTGTCCGCGGACAAATTTCCTGTGATTAATTTTAGATATTCAGTATCTACCATATAGGATTTCTCACCTTTTGAATTCATTTATCATTTGAAACTTAAAATGAATATTGTAATCCCATTTTAAACCTCGACCTCGTTGGGAACACCTGATCTAAACAAACAAAAAGGTACTTAGCTATGTACCAAATTAAAGTTAAGAAAATTACAATCATAAAGAAATAAGTCTTTAAACATGCAGATATTATATATATTTTTGTGTTGATGTGTACATTTTTTAATCACCTTGACTAATATCTGACGACTTCTAACTATCCGTTAATGTTGAGTCACCCAATTCCGTGAATAAACGAGAGTTTACTTTACATTTACGAGAAAATTTCTCACCATAATTCATTATCAAATGGTAATGATTTTACAGCATTTTATGAAGATATCCATTTACTTAAAAGGCTGGTATTTTTTTTTTATAGGAACTTATTAATTTTGTAACCCAACTTTTTTAACGTAAAATGTTTTGCGTATTACTGTGTGACAAACAAAATAATGCGATAAAAATTTATTTTATTAATATCGACTCATTCAACATACATTTTCATGTTTTTAGATCGTAATTTTTCAGGGGAAAAAAAGAAAAGAGAAAAACTTAAAAATTACAGCAGAAGTATGTGGATATCTTCAGAAACTTGTGTTGTTGCCGTTTATCTTTATTTTTGTAACAAACGTGTTTTTTTGTGTCTCGTGATTTTAACGTTAATGGAAAGTTTATTTTGTATTTATGTTTATAGTTAGTTTTATTGTAACCTGTCTTTTAATTGTCTACGGGAAAAATAAGATATCACTAACATTTATAAAGGTATAAAGAGGTTTCTAAAAGAATGTACTTCATAATCATATGAGTACATAATTATTGACTGTTTCTTTATCACATTTATTTTATGCTTTAATTTAAATAAATGAATAAGCTCACTTAGCTATCAAATTATTAAAAAAATTATCACTTTTATCAATAAAAGGAATATACATATGTATGTGTATTGTGTATACACACACATATATATGTATACATATATGTGTATGTATATATTTAATACAACATTTTATTTATCTGGTTTCTTTACTTTTAAGTAAATACAACGGAACGGTATACACGGTGCGCACTAAGGTAAAAAAAAAAAAAAAAAAAGAGTTTTTATAATAATTTTTTTTTCAAATCAATGGCTTTTTGAAATAACTATCTTATACATATAAACAAACTGCAGTAAAATAATAATATAGCTTCAACAGATGTTACTGGACACTCAGGGCAAATCAGTAATTCATTAATATCAGATATTGAAGAGCTCAAAATTGCTCTCCCCTTAAAAGGGGTAAATAACTTTCTTGACGTACCCGTATTGTTTTCTTGCATTTTTACCCAATAATGAGTTAAGATGCACAGTTACGTTTTTTTTCTACAAAAATCTTCAAAAATGTGTAAATTCTGCTTCGAAATGGACCTTTTGTGTAGAATTGCTCATATATATATATTTAATACAACATTCACTAATATACCTTTAATCTGCTTCTTCCGATTAAACGCACCCTCCATTTTCAAACAAACTGAATTTTTTTAAATCCCGACATTCTCATACATCCACAGTGATCTCAAACAGCCGTTTACAACGAACCAACTAAGTGTATCATTTGAATCAGACAAAAGCACACTTCAATGTCATTGTGAGAAATAAACATGACTGAAATACATAAACAACAATGCATCACTGTAGGTATATTTTACATAATAATTTACTTTTGAATGTTATTTCATAATTACAAATTACTAATTACTACATAATTACAAATTATTCAGTATGTTTATATGTATTCATAATTACTTACGAATTAGCTACTAATTAGCAAATAAGTTTATATCTTTGGTGGTCTCATATTACCAGTATTTTTAATATTTGCTATATACTTGATAGACTATTTAAGGCTTTATAGCAGTATTTCTCAACCTATGTGCCGCAGCACACTAGTGTGCCGCGAGAGATTGTCTAATGTGCCGCGAAGGTTTTCGAGAAATTATTAAAACTGTGTACTGTCGTGTCGGCGATATGGCATTTTCTATTTATCATGTGCTGTCTTGTACACTGTCACTGAGCTATATACACTATGAAGTGCTAAACTTTTATTTCGTAGATGGCAAACCGTTCTGCCGATATCTGAAAGAGTTGTTGCAGGAAGACTCATGCAAAAACAGGGCCCCTCCCCTTCATGAAGTTTCTATTTTTTTATAAATGAATAATTTTAAAATAAATATTTTTATATATCAATTCTTTTTGTTTCTTACAACTTTTGAAATTTTTATATTCAGGTATGCCGCGAATAATTCTATATATTTTCAGTGTGCCATCAACTAAAAAAGGTTGAGAAACACTGCTTTATAGACTGCATTTCCTTTTAAGATATTTTTAATAAATTGTTTTATTATAAAAAAATAATTACATTGCTCAGCAATCGTCTGTTTTGAAAGTTTGCAGAAAATTTCTGTCCAATTTCTGAACAACCTTAGCACTTAAAATAAAACCACTTCTTTTAACTACTTCATTTAAAATTCTTCCTTTAAAAACTTTAGCGTGATTTTAAGACTTTGAGTATCAGTTTTTAGAAAAAAAAAAGGGAAAACAAATATCTGTATATATATATATCCCATACAAAAACCCTTAACAGGTTGAAAGTTTTTGATGCAGCGTTTTAGTTTATAGCTATATGAATTTAAAATATGGGTCTTAAAAAAAAAAAAAAAGAAAGAAGAAGAGGAAAAAAAAAGACATCAATTTTTTGAGTTACGTCTGTTGTGCCTTTATAAGTTTTTTGTTTTTAAATTTTAATAAAGTGTATTACATATATCATGCAGAAAATATACGCTTTATTTAGTATTGATTGTCTGACTATTTTATGCTAATTTTTTTTATAATGAGTAACACGTATGCTGCTAAAGAAATATTAAAATTTTCTTTTTTTTAACAGATGTCACCCGAAGAAAATTTGGATAAATTAATTTCAATTGTAGAAACATACCCAATGTTATTTGACACCAGACATGCGGAATACAAGAATATCGAAAAAAAAAATTGCTATCTGGGAGAAAGTTGCTGTCGCCTGTGACATGAAAGATGGTACTATATTTTCCTTAAAAGAAATCTTTTAGAAATTCGTTTTATTACATTTTACATTTTTAAACCCATTTGTGCCCAGATATTTTTGCGACTTTTTTCGATTTTTACCAATACCAACAATAATACATAAATTTCTGATATCAACTTCTTAAACAAGGGATGATTTCTTTTTAAAATCATTCCATATAAAAATCAAATTGTCAACATCCTACTCGGTCACGTTAAAATATTTTGTGGATTTGAGGTTCATTACTCATGGATAAAGACTAGGAAAAATAAATAGCGTTTTCAACTGATACCCAAAATGTCCTCCCAAAAAAGGGACACTAGGCATAAATGGGTTAAAGACTTCATAAAATACTTTAATAAAACATTTATAAAATTTTCTCTCTCACATGTCCTTTTACTGAAACCAAATATCTAGAAAATGTATCTCACACCTCAAGTGCATTGACATTTTCTGTTTCCTTAGATACTTGTTCAATAGATAGCGTCAAACATCTCAGTTCTCCTTATTCGTGGATCTCATTTTCTTTTAATTGAGAGTCATACCGACGTTCTAATTCATTGTTTTTTAAGAAATTATGCAGACAGCAGCAGGCTTAAACTATAGACATGACCTTATAGCTGTTGTACTGCACACTCGGCTTTCGGAATATTCCAAAAAACTGAATCATGATATCGAAAGTATTTTTAACTATTCGTTTTGCTCGGCAATGCTGGAAGTTTATACATATATTCTGTTGTTGATCATTATTTTCAAAGTCTTTTGGGTATGGCCTTATCATATAATTTATTAATCCAAATGCTTCATTTCCTAATATTACATGTGTTGCTTGGGATAATATTACTGTATGCTGTAATTTCTTTTGAAGAAGACATACAAAATGCATCTTCCTATAACTGTTTACTTATGATAAAACAAAATATTTATTTACAATTTTCTGTTTAATATATATTTTTTGCTTGTATAATTGTTTTATAAGTTAATCTGATAGCTGAGTGTATAATGTAATATACATTTTAAATTTATTATTATATTTTATTATATTTTTACTATAAATTTTTTCATAAAAACATTATGATATAATCTTTATATTTTTTCAAAGACAATCTTCTCTAAGGTAGATTTGAATGGGCATACTATTTTATAATTTTAAATGTTTGCAACAGGTTATACTTCTTCGAAAAAAAATTTAATTTTGCCCCAAAAGCTAAGGAAATGCGTTATTTTTCTCAAATTATCACATTTGGGAGAATTTCATCTTGTGTAAAATGCCTCAGCCTCGACTGTAGGGACATAGTTATCGGCTCTGGTAAATCAATGGGCTGAAAATTTTTAGAAATGGTTCGGCACACTTTCTCAACAGTTCAACAAACAGTAGTTTGTCTTAATCAATAGCTAAATGCAAAAAAAATGCAATTTATTTCCTGGTGTCAGAATCTACAAAAGAATAATTGTAATTTGTAATATTAGGTAAGACAGCTCAAAGAAAGTGGAAAAATCTCAAGGATTATTTCCGGAGAGTAATTGCCAAAGAAAAAACAAGATCCGGACAGGCTACAATGAAAACAGTAAACTGGCAGTACAGAGACCAGATGATGTTCTTAAGACTCACTTGCATTCTCCAAGTATGTACAATTTGTTTATATATCCGTTACTTCATGCAAAACCATAGGTATTATTTAGTGTGCTGAAGATCGTACAGTAAAGGAAATATTTTCAGCAATGTAATTGTAAATTCGCAGAAATATATGTGAATTTAAAAAAATTAATTAGAAAATTTCACGAGTATAGTTATTTTTGTATTTCTCCTGGAATTATACAATTATGCTTCTATTTAATAGATATAGAAGATTACGCTCTTTGTAAATTTATATTGCCCTTCAGGGGTGGCACCAGACTTTCCCTGACGGGAGGACCATCTTCCCCAACAGGGGGGCCAAATGATGAAATCCCAAAATTTTCCGTTTCAATATTTGTACAAACATGATTTAATTATAATTTTACATTTAAAAAAAAGTGTTGCAATGTAGCCCACTTTTGTAAGAGAACTATTGACAGAAAGTTATCTATCAAAATATAATTGTTAAAAATCAAACCGTTACCGTCAGTTTATCTGATTGCTTAAACCGAACATTCGTTGAAGCTTTAAGTGAAGATTACTTTTTACAAAACACATCCCGAAAGTTTCTGTGTAGAAATTTATTGTGTTTGGAAAGTTTAGATAGCACAAACTATTTTAAACAAATATTTCTTTACCATGAATGTTCACGTTATGGAAACTAAAATAATAATAATAATAATAATAATAATAATAATTCCTCTGTAGCTATTGAAGATAAGCAACATAAAATTATAAAATGTGTTTGTATATTCTTAATTACATCACATTATGAAAAAAAACATAACTTCAGCAAGATACTAAATATAAAAATGAAAGCAATTTTTAATTTTTCTACAAAATTAAAGTATAACATATATACTAATTTTGAATCTCTTTAATTTTATTGTCTACTTATTGCGCACTTTGTATCACTTGCCTTCAGGGCCGACCTTCTGTTTGAAGTGGCGCTGTTGCAAGCATTTTTGAGGGCCTCAAACATTATAGATGCAAAAAATTCAGTAATAAATAGACTTCTGTTTATAAAGCAAACATTAATAATGAACTAAAGCAAAACCAATACCACTTTAAATGGTCGTGATAATATAAGGTTGGAGTCTAAACCGCATTGAATGTGCATGCTAAACCTGTTGAGCCTTTTATCTTCCAGTTTAGTTAACCTGAATTACTAATACTGAAAAATCTCTCCACTTTGGAGGTCCTAGGTGAGTGGCGGTAATTAAATAAATAATTAAAAGTAAAATAAAAAATAAATATTTTGTTGACTAACCTATTCGGGGAAAAAATGGAAAGAGGAGAGTGTGTGTGGGGGGGGGGGATGACTTAAAGCGTATGTCAAATTTATTTTGAACAGTTTAATTAGAATCAATAATTATATACTTTAAGTCAAGTTAACTAAAATGTATGTTGAATAGCTCACCCTAGAAATGAAGATCTCGTTTGCTGATACATTCGAAACCCAAGAAACAATTACAGGAGAAATTGTAAAGACGGATCATTTTAATGGAATTTTTTATCTGGTTGCAAAATTTCCTTCGTTTTTCTAAACCAACAAATTCGCTAAAAAAATCTGAGAAAACTCTCCGACGGGGGTGGGGGGGGGGGGGGGCACATCCCCCCCCCCCCGGTCCCCCCTCTGGCACCACCCCTGTTGCCCTTGCTGAAATTTAGCAGTTTCTATATTTATTATTTTATCCAGCAGGGCTTTAAAGTATTTGTGTTCGGTGAAAGGTAAACTTTTTTGTGTCTTTATTAATTTTTCATAAATATTTTTTACAAAAATTCTGAATATAAAATAACATTTAAATATGTTATTAATATTCTATGTAAAAAATTAATAAAATTAAGGGTTTAAGCTTTTCTCAATATTTTGTATTGACGATGATTTTGTATCTCATAACGTTTACTACATAAATAAATTAAAACAAGTGTGAAATATTTTCAGGTTTTAAATATGCTTTAGGGTGTCTTTGCGAATGTAACTTTTCTGCTTCTAGTCTGTCCCATAGATTCAAATTAAATGATGGCTAAGCCAATCTTTGCCTTTTTTTTTTTTTTTTTTTTTAATGGCATGCTGATTTTTAATTTTGAAGTGAATAGATCTAATGACGTATTCAAATTTACTTAGTCCTTAACAATGGTTAAAATACTGAAGTACATTATTATACGTGTGCATTATTTATCAATTTCCGTGGGAATTCTCCGATGTTACGTTTAAGACTCAGTATGCACTTCAGTAGCTGAATCCTCATTTTTACAAAAACAGAAGTTCACCAATTATTAAAAGTTAGAGCTGTGCACATAGTCTGCAGTAATGAGCTAAGACGTAGAAACCGGTTTTGAAGAACTACTCTTGATAAATGTAAAAAGTGAGAAAACAGAAATAAATAGAAAATTAGATTTTATAGCTTTATCCTTCAATTATGTAGATTTTAAAAATAAATATATATATATATTATTAATACATTAATAACATCGAGAATATTGTGTAAAGAAATCTGTTTGGATCTTGGGAAATATATCAATTGATTTGTGAAGGTGATTCACATAGGAAAAGCGCTTCTTTTGAGGCCCCTGACTTTTACAGTCCGTACGTCCCCCCCCCAAGTAACGGGATTTGATGTCCGAGAAGTACTGAAAAAAATCAATATTCCATAAATTTTTAGATACAAGATTGTGTGTGTGTTTGCCGCTGGCTAATCTTTTTCTTTCTGAAATAGGGAGACAAATTGGTACAATTTTCTGCTTTAAAAATCCACACTTACCCCGTCCCGATTTCACATATGCAATATAACACACATATTCACGAATCCTATTATGAAATTTTGTTGTTCTAAGAAAAAAATGATAAAAATGGGCTCTCTCTTCTTTAACATTTTAGTGCATTCTAAGAATTTCACAGAAAGATATTTTCGTCATAAATGAAAAATTTCTTCTGAAAATTTTTAAGTACCAGGGTTTTCAATCAATCTTTTATTATTAAATATGTGTAAATTTTTAACCTGCTATTATCTATCCTACTCATTATTATAATTTTATATATTATATGTACTATAAAGAATTTTCTTTTTGATTATTCTTTTCTCGTTTCAGAACCGAATCTAATTTAACACTGTCAGACTCGGAAGACACTGTCAGACCAGCGATCGAAACGCCTAGAAAAAAAAAGATGACAGGACGAAAAAAGTGAACTCTTAAATTATTTAAGAGAGAAAAATTCCCTGAGATTAAAGAGAAATGAAGAAGAGATTAAAAAGACGACATTTCGTGTTTCTTTCAGTATTTAGAAGCGTCATATTGAAAATTTCCAAGAGAAGTGCAATTCCAAATAAAAAAAAGATTCACAAATACGATAATGGAATTCGAAGAATCGATAGAAACAAATAGATTACTTCCTTCTACCAGCGCTTCAACACCATCCACATCACATAATATTTTCTGGCCATTTTAGATTTTTAATTAATAAATAAGTATATAAATTAAAATATGTTGTTTCGTTTTCTGAAATTTGTAACACTGTCTTATCACAGATCACTTTTCAATGTTTCGTTGATTATAAATCTGTTAATGGATTTACAGTAATATTTTAAGTACGATATATGCAAATTACTTTTTGGTACTACATATTTAATTATTTTAATATATTTTTCCATATTATACAGTTCGTATCACTTACAGGGGCGTAGCCAGAAATTTTTCATGGGGGGGTTACGACTACAACTCATATGTATGTATACGTGTGTGTGATAATGTCACTTAGTATATTATTTGGGTTTTGTTTGATTATTTAGTAACTTCACGCAACACACACACACACGTGTGTGTTGTGTGTGTATATATGTATTAAAAATGGAATATCACTAGGGACAAAATAGTTCAGCCACTTAATGTAATTTTTCATCAAAAATTGAGCTGCTTTTAAATTGATATTTTAGATAAAGCATTAAGATCAAATAATGAATATTTGTTTATTTTGTTTTCCAATATTTATATACGTATGTGTATTATCACCTTAATTAGTTGTTGTTGAAGAAGAGGACTTCAGAAATCTCTTTATTTAATATTTGAAAACAGCCAGTCAAGGAAACACACTATACAAATATCAGAAATATATAGCATTTAAAATATTATTGTACCAGCATCCAGCGATCCAATCATTTTATAATTTGCTATTTTTGGTGGTTATACCCTAACATCACACACATATCTTCTATTTAAATAGTTAAATTAGTTTAATAGTTTTAAAAATTTGCCCCTCCTAAAAAATGTGCTGTAAGAAAAACGAAATCAAAATATACTTTGAATGAATGTTACACTTTGTTTCGTAATTTTTGTCTGAAAGTTTAAGACTAATACGGTGAATGTTGAATAATATGTTTGTTGCTCTGCTAACCTAAGATGATAATGTCTGATTTTATGAAATATTGAAAACAATTCTTAAAATAAATGTCTTCTGGAAACAGTTTTGGAAATGTGTATTGTCATCGTAAAAACTTACCCTCTTTTCTATAGTCCTAGATAACAAAGATGGAGAATTGAAAACAGCAAACAGGGGGAAAATTGCAACTTGCAACAAATGAAGCATAGTAATTTGATTAAATATGAAATTCTTTTCTTAAAAGATAGGAAAAAAAAGAAAAAGAAACGTGTTTAACAAAATTCTTTTTATTACAATTTGTATACATATTTATATTATCTTCTTATTACAATTTATTTGCATGCAAAATAATATTAAGAATAAAAACTTTACAAAATTTGGTTCATTTGCCATGGTACACATCCTTGTTCTGAAGTATTTACCAAATGCCTCGCTCAAATTTTGTGCGTTGACGTCTGGCTCTTCTTCAGTGGGCGGAGAAAGGTCCCTCAGTATAGTTTCTTCGTCATCGCTTTGTCTGAACTGATGCTCACCAGAGCCTCGTTCTAACTCTTTATTTCTTATAAAATTGTGCAAACATACGCATGCTTTAATGATTAAAATAATTTTATCGGTTTTCTGTAACATCAGTCTTCTAAATAGAAGAAACTTTTGTGTTAGAATTCCAAAAGTGTTCTCCACAATTCTTCTAGCCCTGCAGTGACGGTAGTTGTAAATTTTTTTATAAGTACAGTGCCTTGCCACTTCCCTGGGGTATAGCCACATCATGTACTTCTTTAGAGGGAAGGCCTCGTCTCCCAAGATCACATACGGCATCACAATTTCAGTATTCGGTAAATTACTGGAAGGAGGCATGCCAAATGTATCTTCTTCGAGCTTTTTACCTGTGATAAATGAAATGAAAAACTTATTTACAATTTTCGGCATTTAAACATTTGGGTATTTATTTCTGTATGTATACTTGATACAATAATATTCCATAGATAAATAGAATATTTTATCCGTTCAGTGGATGCTACTTTGATTCGTAAGTTAAGCCTTTTTACCATATATATATATATATATACAGAGTGTCCCCGAATTCATGGGCCAAATTTTAAGGGTAGGTAAAATACATATAAAGAAGCAATTTTTAAATATCAATATGGGGTCGAAAATAAAAAGTTTTGTTTGCTTTTTTTTTTTCTATGCCAGGCTTCCGCCTGAACTTTTGATTTTTGACACCTCATTAAAAATGTAGGCGTAGAAAATGCAAATCCAAAGTTAATTATGCACATTTTTGCGAAAATAGGTCGATTCTCATTTGCTGAAACCACCTGGTACTTTTCATTTTCAACTCTATATTGCTGTATAAAAATGCTTCTCTATATGTATCTTACCTACTCTTAAAGTTTGGCCCATGAATTCGGGAACACCCCGTATATGCAGGTTTGCTTTTAAAAACAAAATACACGCGCCTTCCTTTCCCAGGTTTTACTTATGAAAATGTATAGTTCGAACATTTTGAACTAGTAAATAGCACTTCGAATTTTTCAAATGCATATTGCATAAAATATTCCCAGTAACAGTTTTTTAGTTGACCATGTCGTCTTTACATCATAGTATATTTTAATGATAGGAGTAACAAATTTTCTTTCACGCTTCACTTATCAAGTTTGGAAGTTATCAAGTACTAGAGTTTATTCTGAAAGTATCTATGTATATTCATTTAATAGGTATCGAAATAGATGTATTTTTGAGACTAATAGTGATGGAGAAAGCAAGTTATTAATTTGTTTTCCAGTTAATATAAGATAAGACAACTTTAATTCACTATTTTATACAGATGACAGCATATATATTATGATACAAAATAGTACATTCACTGCACATTTAGATATTTGCTTTCATTTTGCATATACTTTATGCAATTATAAAATATGAAAAATTCATAGCTCTATGATCTTGTGTCGACTTGTTGTGAAGGATACCGTAGAAGTGTCTAGACTAATCTCATTGAGCCTTCATCCTCATAAAAAGTTGATAAAAAAAAATACAAATTTAGACTATTTAGCAAATTATATCGGGTTTGTAAATCCGTTAAATGCATATAGAGAGAATTTTTTTCTACATTATTAAGATTTTATTTTTTAAGCTAGATTGATTTGCTGCAAATCGTCATTAATCTACAAAGAACTGTATTGTTCTATTACATTAGATACTTATAATAAAATTTGTTTTACTAAGTTTTTAAATTGTTTTATAAGTTAAATTAGATTGTGTAAACAACATTCTGGCTCATCCATTTTTTTTCTATGACAAGGAACTAGCGAGAAGAAAAATTATATAACCAATCATTTAAATAATAATCTAAATAATAGTAAATATGCAATTTCTTGTTTAAAAAGGGAGATACGTTTGTATTTGTGTATTTATTTTTCACGTCAAATTCTGTAAAACTGTTCGCAGTAGCCGGGGGTGTGACTCGGGTGGAGGACTTTTTAAAGGGTTCTAACGTGTATTCACTTGGCATCTGGAGAAAACCTACTAAAACTCCTGATCGTTAGATCGACAGCAGCACGGTAGGTCAGAATCTTGGATCTTCACACTTCAGCCAACTACCATTTTCAGTGTCTTGTGCACAGAGCCATGGTGAGGCTAAAAAAACCTCAAGAATATTTAACAAATCTCAAGTAAAAGAACTTGCATATGAACATTAATTGTAAGATTGTTTATATGTTTTATCTAAGGTATTTATAAGAAATTTATGTGAAATGATAAAAATAGTCATGTACATGCAATGAAATTTAAAACTCCACATTAGCCTTTGGGTTTTTTATTTGACCCCCTCATCGAGGAAGGTGGGCCTCTCGTCAAGCGAATTCCAGCACCAGTACTGATACGCAGCATTTTTACTGCTCATCCTTTTTTTCTACCATTCTTCTTTTTTATGTTTGAGGTGGCTAAAATATTTAAGTATAAACCATAATTAAATGATAGTGAATCTGGCAAATCTTTGGTTGCTGCTTTTCTGCATTTATTTTTTCACCCTCTCTAAGCTTGAGCATTTGCCCTCCAATTTGATGACTTTGTTCTCTTTTACATTTTCTGTATTAGATTTCAATTGCCCTTCCTCTTCTACGCCTTTTTATAACGTTCTCTTTTCTTAGCCCTTGCCTTTTCATATTCTTCCCGATTTTCCTTTAGTTTCTGTTTTCACTTCGTTATCTCCCATTATCCTTTTGCCGTCGTTCTGCTACTGGACGCTCCTTACTCTAATTAACTATCAACATTTGAGGAAATAAGTAATATTAACTTACCCATTGCTGAATGCTGTAAGATTCCAGAATTGGAATGCCTTCCATAAGACCCTATGTCTACCGCCAAGAATCGATATTTTGAATCAGCGATTGGAAGTAAAACAATCGAGAGACTTTTTTTGTAGTTATAATATTGGGAACCACTGTTGGCGGGACATTGGATTATAACATGCTTGCCGTCTATTGCTCCCACACAATTAGGAAAATTCCAGCGTTGGTAAAATTCGTCTGCCGACTCCTGGAGCGTTTCTGTCGTCGGCTGTGGCAGAACTATAGGCTGAAGTTTTCCCCAAATGGCTTGGCAAACCCCTTCAACGATACTAGCAACAGTACTTTCCCCTAATCTATAGCTTTTAGCTATAGATCTCATGATATTTCCAGATGACAGAAATCTGCAAAAGAATAACTGCTATTTCTAATTTCAGGTAACATGGTTAAAAAAAAAAAGGAAAGAAAGATCTTGAAGATTATTTCAGAAAATTAATGGTTTAAAAAATAAAAAGCTGAACATATAATTTTGTCCAATTGCGTCGCAATTATCTTATTACTGGCATAGCAAGTCCGCCTAATGTGAAAATCTAAAAACAGAGATAAGGGGAAGTCAGCCAGGCCCCTATTATGACAAACAGGTGCCTAGGGCAGAAGTCCCCTCTACAACTTTAGAATTAAAAATTATTAACAAACTAAACTCTCATTATATAAAATTTAGGGGCACCTCAAATTGGGGGGGGGGGGGACCAGGCCATGTGCCTCACTTTCCTGTGCAATAATCAGGACCAGGTTCATCAACAGACCTTAGCGCTGTAAAGTAATTAAAAAACTTTGTAAAAAACACACATAAGATGTTATAGGTAAGAAGATATGCACGCATCGGTCAAAAATTGTTTTGACCTTCATCAGTCCAAGCCCTTCGTTGCAAAGAACACAGGGAACGTGCGTATCTTACCTGTAACATCTTATGTGTGTTTCTTACAAAGTTTTTTAATTACTTTATCGTTTAACACCAGTATTTTGAGTGTTTTTTCCTTAGCACTGTAACTTAGAAATGATTAGGAGGCAAATTGTATCATAGTGTCGGGCACCAATAGCTTTTGTTACGGCGCTGATTTTCGGTGTATAACATGGTCTCCAAATACTGTCTTTTTGAAAAGAGGATTTATCGAAGGTCTATTTTAAATTTCAAACAGAACATTTACACATCAGCAAAAAAACATTACATTTCATGTTCAAAAGAATAAGTAAAATATATTGCACTGAAATTATGTAAATAAATACGTACAAAACATTGCATTTAAACATTCAGTAGCGCATCCAGGATTTTCATTTGGTGTATGTGGAGGTTCAGTGGCATAGCCAGAAAAAATATTAAGGGAGGTTTAGGCAATGATTTAACAGATAATCTACATTGTGTGGATCCCGCACTTCATGTCAATCATAGAACCTGCTAAATTTTAAGGAGGGTTCTGACCCCCAAAACCCCCTCCCTCGCTATGCCATTATGTGCGTATGTGTATGTGTGGTGGGGGGAGGTGTTTATAAGTTACAATTACACTTCAACTCCATTATAATCTGTCCTAGTGACAGCTTCCTTAAAAAAATTTCTTATAGTTCAATCAGTTGGGCTAAGGAAAAAACACTCAAAATACTGGTGTTAAACGTTAAAATAACTAAAAACTTTGTGAAAAAACAGACATAAAATGTTAATTATAATGCTGGAATTTCTGTATCATCATCGCTATAAAATACAATGTATTAAAAATACTGTGCTTACACAATGAGTTGCTTAGATTATAAATTATTCAAATAGCTGGTTCTCAATGAATTTCTTTTGTAATTCATATTCAAAATAGAGAAAAAAAAACCTGGAATTGCTACTGATGACAATGATTGTTTTAATAAATAGTTATTAATGCTGAAATACGTACCTCAGTGTCACAGCCAATCTCTCCATTGATGATATTGATCTCCTTCTTACATTACTCTTTCTGATGACCGGCTCGATCATCTGTAAAATTTCTTTGAAATCCTCTATCCCAACATGAAAATAATTATAAAATCTGTCTTCATCTGACAGCAATTCCTTCACCAAATTAAATTCACCCAATGCTTCTCTCTTTTGAAATGTTGGGTGAACCTTATATATTTTTTTCTTTTTGATGGGCGATGCGCATACAAGATACGCGATAATCGCATCGTCTTCGCTGGAGCTTCACATCTCGGATTATGAAGACACTCGCTCTATTTTCACTACTAGACTGATTTCCAGAGTACCTGGGGGGCCTCTGCTCCCTCCAACTTCGCTCTTAAGGCATTGTATTAAAGGTTAAATATGTACAGAGTACTGAGTAACAATAAATAAAATTGGGGGGACACAGGGTACACAAATGTGAACAGTTAAAATAATAAGACTATTCGATTTCAGGAAAAATTAAAATTACACAATGCAAAAATACACTAATTGTTTGTACCGTATGAAGGTATTTCGGAGATTTCAAACCAAATATAGTAACCCCACTTTCTGTGGTGTGTAAAATTTATTGCTTACAAGTGAGAATTGGTTCCGCTATTGGCAGCCTACTGCTAGCGTCTCGCGACATGTCTCTGGATCATTGAAAGGGCCTTTAAGGCGAGCGCAGACTCGCGTGTGATTGCCGTACGCTGCAGGATATGAGGGGAGTTTTTTAAAGGTCAATTTGCATGTGCACACATTGTAAAAGGGGCGGGGAACTGCAGGGTCAAAAAATTTATAAGCTTTTAATGACCAGTCGGGATTCGCCAACAAAGGATAACCCGTGAAACCACAAAAGCACGCCAAACATACAATGGGGACACTTTTCTCTGCAATCCGTATTGGAGATATGGAAAAATACATTGAGTACCCATTCTAACGAACGGAAACGCACTGATGTCTGCTCTGGCCTTTAGTAGAATGTGGCAGAAAACGAAAGGACTGCACCGGGCGCAAATAACCCCAGCTACACCTATGCTTAATTTTGGCAAAACATAATACATTTCAAGTGCTGTATTCGCAAAATGTCTGGAAGTCCCACTTAATTTCAGAATCGCAAAATGTAGTTTTGCTAATACACTTTTTATATCATTCGTAGTTATTTATGGTTAGTAAATATCTGTAATAATTATGAATAATGCGTAATAAGAAAGCTGGTTAAATAGGGTGAATCGTTAAAAAAAAAAAGAGCGAAAAAGCTTGCAAGTATGCAAAACAATTAAAACAGAGAAGAGGAATAACTAAACAATTGGCGACGAACTCTCGAATAATAATTGTTAATAATTCGTAACTACGTATTTATCAAACGTAACTACCAATATTTGAGGAAATTAAATTCTTAGATGACTTTAACCAATTTTGTATTTTTCAACTATATTTTCTTCCCTCTTCCCCCAATTCCTAAGCGAAATACGCACGTAGTTCTGTGGATCGAGTTCTCACTTGAGTCAGCAAAAAACAAAACATTGCAGAAGGGGCACTTTCAGGGTAATCAGCTCGTGCAAATGAAAACATAAGATGAAAAAAGCAATAATAATAATATTTCGATCTGAAAAAATAGAACATTTGTAAAAGGCATTTTAATGAGTAATATCTGTGAGAAAGGTCCGATTTAGAAGGTAATTTTTTAGAAGGGCTGTTTTCTATCAGTCATTCATATCTTTATGATGATGGGGTTATTGTATTGAATCGTATTTATCGGAAGGGGCCGTTTAAAATAAATGCATTTTTGCGAAGGGCCGCAAAACGAATCCAAAATGGTGCAGGGGGAATAAAAAATGATGATCGTTGGCAAATAATAAAATGTGAAACCAGGAGGATTCAGAGGTGTGTAAAAGCTAGATTCGGCCGTTCCTTTTTTGTGTGTTTTTTGCGTTAGTGACGTCACCGCAGAGCAGAGACAGCGTTATTACTCGGGAACCGCGGCAAAATGTTCCCGAAAGTTGCGGACAGTTAAAAATAATTTTTTTTTTTACAGCAGACAATTAAAAACTTTAATATGCCGACAAAAACTGTCCGTAAACAGATTTCTGTGTCCCCGACATTGTCGCGGTGTTTCTGCTACGGGGACTCCAGATATAGTGAACCTTCAAGTATAGTGAACGTAAACCATGAGTCCCGATTCACATACAGTACTTCTGTTCACCATGGGGACACTTCGTTTTTATCGAACTTTGGATACAGTGGACAAAATTTAATGGTCCCCACAGGTTCACTATAACCGAAGTTGACTGTATATATATTACCTCTTTTGTTATAAAGAAAAAAGAAATTAACTTACATTGATTCATGAAAATTTACTGGTTTTGGATTCTCTGTCTCTGACAAATCTGATCAAACTAGCTAACTCTAGCCAAAAATTCCATAAATTGCAGTCTTATTTCTCAGACTGTATTTTGAATATCTTTTATTTATTTTTGTATGGCATTAATGGGATTGTGTCATTTTAGGAGAAATGGAGAAGTGACTCACATTAAAATTCAAAATACTGGAGACTATTATGATTTGTATGGAGGTGAAAAGTTTGCCACTCTTGCTGAACTTGTGCAATATTACATGGAAAACCAGGGCCAACTCAAAGAGAAAAATGGAGAAGTCATTGAATTAAAATATCCTTTAGTTTGTGCTGATCCTACCACTGAAAGGTAAAATTATATATCTTAATTTCCTTTGTTGCATTGAAGTATCTTGGACATTTGCAATTCTGGTATTTCAACATTTGTAAAAGTATGATCCATGAGCCTTAATTAGTCCTTCTCAATCTGGCCCTTTGGTCATCCTAAATATCAAGAAAGACCAAAGGTAAAATTCAAATTAATTGCATATCGTATAGGGCCAGGTGGGGGGAAAATCATATATTTTACTTAAAAGGTCCCAAAATCAAGTTGTTAAATTTGTTAAGTTATTGATACATATTACATGCAATGAACTTATTTAGATTGAAAATATATCATTAATTTTTAATGCTATCAAAATACTTTTCGGCAGTGTCAATTTTAGTTAGGCAAATTTTGATACCCCCATTTTTCCCCATGGTGGAGGAAAATGCGGGTAGTATAAAAGAACCTGTATATTTTTAATAAAAATCATGTTAATGCTATGAATAAAAGAAGAGACACTCAATTTAATGTGCTCTTAAAATACTTCAAGAAAAAGATGTACAGGAGAGTATTATTTCCCAAAATATTTAGCTAAAGAAATAATATCCACAATTATCAAATTCAGGTTCACTCAGTATATGGCAAATGTTACTTGGTTCCACACAGGGTAGGCAGAAAATGACTAACAGGGCTGTAGCCACCTACAAAATAAGTAAACTTAAGATAGGAAAAAGATTAGATATTTGTGGATAATTTTGAAAGTTCTTCAAAAATTTTTGAGTTTCAGCTATGGACCTAAGGCAAAATTAATATTTTCTTTCATGTATGTTTCTCCAACTGCAAAGATTTTTAATTTGATTTATGAATTTATTTTTTCTTTCATTTTTATATGCAAACACTTGTAGGCGAAGTAAAGGGGTTCCATTCCACTCCCCTTGAAAAAAAGATATGTTATATAGATTTTTATAAGCTATATTGTATAGCTTTTTGAGGTTTCAGTCACTTAGAAAAAAAAATTCTTGGCTATGCTATTAGTTCCACAAAATTAATATCTACAATAAACAGTTAATTAAAATGTAAATGTCATTGATTTTAACTGTTGTTTCAGTAATATTTAACTGAAGGAGAAATATAAATGTCATCATACAGAAATTCTCTAAATCTAACTATACCCCCATAGGTGATAGTATGTTTAGAGCAAAAACAAGAAGTTTTGCACACATTAACCTTGTTGAAATATCCTAAAACTTCATTAGAAGTACTTGTTATGGTGTTAAAATATATCTCCATAGAAAAAAATATTGAAAAATCTAAATTTTTATGGTGAAAAAGGGTATTTTTCAGTATACTCCCCCATGCAACCATTCTTCCCCACCTGACACTACTTTATCTGAAAATCAAATAACTGGATTGTGCTGCATAATTAGGTAAGTGCTCTAGTAGTGAGCCATTTGAAATTATAAGTTGAAAAACAAGAAATTTCAATTATCTATTGACATGAGATCAACCTCTGATTGGCCAAAACCTTCAACAAGTAAATATCAATATTCTTGAAATTTAAAAAAACAAAAAGTCCATTTGTGTTATTAACTTCACTTTATATGATAATTATTATAGGTGGTTTCATGGTCCTTTGTCTGGTAAAGAAGCTGAACGCATATTAATGGATAAAGGAAAAAATGGGAGTTTCTTAGTTCGAGAAAGTCAAAGTAAACCAGGAGATTTTGTGCTGTCTGTAAGAACTGATGATAAAGTTACTCATGTCATGATTCGTTATCAGGTACTCTTTTAAACTGTTCAAAAGTCATGTGACCTACACTATTTCTGAAGAACAGATTTAAGTTTATATTTATAATAAATATTAATTTAAATTATCTTTTAATATTTCATAATTGTCATGTAAAAATTCTATCATTTGACTTTATATTAGTTTAAAGCTTAAATTATTTCTTAACTTGTTCAGAATGGTTTTCTTTTTCTTTCTTTTTTTTTTTTTTAAGTTTTTAATATTTTTAAGCTGCTTTTCTGTCAGCTCAATTTCTTGTTCATGATCTTTGGTTTTTTAAATCATAAGTGCCTTCTGAGCTGCAATTTGATTAAAAGTACTTTTTAAAGTAAGGAGTTAATTGAAGCTGTTTAATTTCTCACTTTTTTAAATTGCCTTCTTTTTATTTATTATGTGTAAAGATTCACAATAACTTCCCAGGTATGTATGTATTTGACTAAATAATAATAGCTACTTAAGTAATCCCCCCCCCCTTATATTCTCTTAGGATGGTAAATATGATGTTGGAGGTGGAGAAAAATTTGATAGTTTAACAGATTTAGTTGAACATTATAAGAAAAATCCTATGGTTGAAACAACTGGAACTGTTGTACATCTAAAAATGCCATTTAATGCTACAAGAATAACTGCATCTACAATAGAATGTAGGGTTCAGCAATTGGCAAAAGAAAATAGTCAAAGCAGTGGTAAAGCTGGCTTTTGGGAGGAATTTGAGGTAATTTTTTAATTTTTTTTTTTAAATTCTTGCAGTTAGCAGTTGTCATTATATTTATGTAAATTTGTATTTCGCCTTGAAGAAAATACATGTAGATAATAGTTACCATCAAATCCATTAACAGCATCAAACAATAAATTTCAAGTTATATTACAGCAGTATATTAATTGCTTATTAGCAATAATAATTCACCAATTCATCTGTTAGTAATTTAATTATTAGCAGTGAATTTCCAACTATAGTTAAAAAAGAAAGTAAATGGTTTTGTGTATATATAGATATATTGAGACAAAATCATGTACTAAGTTAACATACTGTTTGGAAGAAAGGCTTCCAATGAAGAACTTTCTAAGAGACATTTGTCCAGACCTAGATAAAATATAAAACTGTCTGTGAGCTTGAATATTTTCTGAAAAAAAAAAAAAAAAAAGATTTTGTACCGCCCAAGTCCTGTTCACTGCCAACAGCTAAACATATTAATTTAAAATAGCATACTACTTTTAAACTAAAGATCATATTGATGTTGATTATTTTGTAAACTCTATCATAATAATTATGATTTATTTACTGTTTTTTCATTGCTATGTTATTACATTTTCATTATTTTTTCTGCACAATTAAAAAAGAAAATTGACAATAAAGAAATTTGTAAAATATATATATATATATAAAAGCTGTCTGCAAAGTTTGAAAATTTTCTGCAAACTGCATTTGCACATTTGTCTATATTATCTGGATCTGCCTTTGCCCATACTAATCCTTAAAATAATAATAATAATAAAACTGAGTTTTCAAAATAGTCTTGTATTGACTTAAAAATCAGAAACTTGCCAAACTTTAGGATAAAAAATTAAAAAGATCCTAAAATATTTTGTTAATTTAAAGTTACAATTGTTTGGTTATAAGAAAATTTGGGACTTTTGATTGAATGATTTACTATGTTTTTCCACTGTTTTCCCTGCCCTTACCATAACACAGTGCAATTTATTTGTCAATAATGTATTGTTAAAGAATATTTCTTGCTCAAATTTTGTTACTTCAAACTGCAGTAATTTATGACTGTTTTTTTTTTTAATCTCTCATAATTTTATTTATTTATTTATATTTATTTTTTTCAGTATTTGCAACAGCAAGAGTGTAAGCATCTATATAGCAGGAAAGAAGGGCAAAAACCTGAAAACCGGTCCAAAAATAGATATAAAAACATTCTTCCATGTAAGATTCATATTACTACATATTGTATCATTTATGTATTTAGCACTGCAGGGATATTGTACTAACATTATAAAAAGATTTTAATAATACAAGAAGTTTTGCTTTAATAACAGAAATGCCTGAACTGCTTAAATTTAAAGCAGAAAAAAATAAAATTGTCCTTCTTTTTGCAAAATGCATACATCATAAAAAATTTTAAAAACTGCTATTTGATTTTTTTTTCCTTCACCTTAAAAAAAAAAAAAAAAAAAAAAACTAGTTCAGTGATGGTGAACCCATGATTTGCATGTCACAAATGACCCACAAACCTATTTTAGGTGACACGCATTTCCAGATTTGTTTACAAAGACAAAACAAATTGCATAATAAAAAAAATTTAATCGCCTACAATGATTAAACTTTGTTATTTTCTTAAAAATGCTAACAATCATAGTCCATTATAAACACTTTTAAAATAGTATAAAATGATCATTGTACATTTTTAAAAATAAATTTGAACTTACCTGTCTGTATTTCTACAGTGCCCTAAGATTTGTGTTCTCCTATCATTTGTTGACATTGTTTTTATTTTTTCTTTGATGTAAATTGAAATATATGTATTAGGGGAAAAAAATTATAAATATTGCATTTTTGTGTTTTATACAAGAACTACGATTATCAAAAATTTGTGAATTATTTTTGTGTAACACAGCATCAAAGATGAGAACTAAGGCTTTTCTAACTTTTGGCACACCAAGCTCAAAAGGTTTAGCATCACTATGTGTATAAAGATTTCAATGTGTCTGAAAATGTACAAAAGTGGCTCAATAACTGATTTGCTTCAAAAGAACTATTTTTTTTCACACGGCATTCATAAATTGTCGGAATGGGGAGAAAATGTATAGATAGCAATGGAGGTTATTTTGAATAAAATATTGTTTAGCATTTTAAACAACAGACGAGAATTTTTACAAAAAAATTGCAGTTTCGTACTTCTACACCTGGTAAATAGTATGTAGTTGTTTATTGAAATTTAAAAATCTGAATGAATATTTATATATATGTATATACTTACATATGTATATATATGTTTGCATTGATAAAAATACCAACACAGAAATAAAAAAAAATTACAGCAGTATCTATGAATCTAATAATTTTATTTAAAAATTAATTAATGATTAATGTTATAACACAGGTGTGCAAAAAAGGGGTCACACAGTTGCATGATGCAATCAAAAAACCGGTCCGTGTGACTAAAAATTAAATTTGTTTTCGTGATTTTGAAAGATGAGAAAAGTTTAGTGCCACACTAAATATTTGAATCCTATTTGCACTCCTGTTATAACAAGTTATTATACCCTTATGTGAATACAAAAATATTCTATATTGTAACTTTTTATGTCAAATAATAAAAAATGACTTTTTCTTTTATATTCTATGTAATGCAATAAATTATTAACACAGCATCAAAGATGAGAACTAAGGCTTTTCTAACTTTTGGCACACCAAGCTCAAAAGGTTTAGCATCACTATGTGTATAAAGATTTCAATGTGTCTGAAAATGTACAAAAGTGGCTCAATAACTGATTTGCTTCAAAAGAACTATTTTTTTTTTTCACACGGCATTCATAAATTGTCGGAATGGGGAGAAAATGTATAGATAGCAATGGAGGTTATTTTGAATAAAATATTGTTTAGCATTTTCAAACAACAGACGAGAATTTTTACAAAAAAATTGCAGTTTCGTACTTCTACACCTGGTAAATAGTATGTAGTTGTTTATTGAAATTTAAAAATCTGAATCTGTTCCAAAACCGTTAACATGATCTTTACCAAAATCTAACTCTTCCAAAACCGTTAACATGATCTTTACCAAAATCTAACTCTTCCAAAACCGTTAACATGATCTTTACCAAATTTGGCAAAGTGATAGTGGTCATGGCATAGATAGTACTGTAGCAAAATGGTAGTGATCAGTCATGTTGTTACAAAATAATCATTGAAAATATTTTCCCCATAGATTGAATATATGTCCTTTGTTTTACATTATTGAAGACTCGTGTGTAATTTTCTTTTCCTTCTTTTTTTTTTTTTTTTTCTGTCATTCTGCAAAAAATCTTGTCTTATGACCTACAATTGAGTCACCTCTAGTAAATATTTTGTCGGAAGTTTAACATGTTAATAGTGTAATCAATGAATAATAATTGCCCTACCTCACAGACAAAAGCTCTGTAAATTGTAGCATTAGTCTTTTCCTTATTCTTGCGGATGTTCTCTGTGGTTTTAGATTTTGTATAAAAACCTATAAATTGTTAAAAATTAAATTTCTATGTATGTGGAATTTCTCCTCATAAATCATTCAGTATTCTGTGATTTACTGTGGGGTCTATTACCCACTGTCTATGGGCGAAGATTTACTGTGGCTGACAAAGCTCGACTCACAATAGACAAACAGTAATATAAATAAAATACCTTCTTTAGATATCCTTTTAGTAATTTCCAGGCTTTATAAGTTTTGGATGTTGTAAATTATGTCTTTGCTATGCATTTGCTGCCTAGCTAAATAATAATTGAATAAATATACTAAAAAAAAAATGGGACTACACATGTATCTTTGTACTGAAAATTATGTTTATATGTATATAATTTTCTATGCATTTGTTTATTTCTGGTAGTGTTTTATAAAACATATAATATTATTTTAATAGTTGATCATACTCGAGTAATATTAAGAGAAGTTGATCCTAACGTTCCTGGTTCTGACTATGTTAATGCAAACATAATTAATGTAAGTGAATGCTATTTTATCTTATGATTCATATGCTTAATGAATAATTTCTTCAATAATCCTTCAGATCTTCTTTTGTACATTTATTTATATAAATTACATTTAGTTATATAAATTTATTTAAAATCTTTTCTAATTCATATGTTTCTGTAAATATATTTACATTTTTATATTTCTACACACTGATAAATTAGTAGTCACTTTAGTCTGGAAATTTGATTAAATGAGCTCGTGGCAAGAGAATATTTGTTAATTTAAATATCTCTAAATGCATCCTGCAGATTCTGTCAAAGTATTTTATAAGATTAATATAATTTTGACTTTCTTCAGTTGACTGCATATTTAGACATTGACTTTGGCATTAGGATTACATAAAATGGTATGCGTGTGTGTGTATGAGAGAGAGAGCTTACACTTTTACTCATGCTTTTGTTGTTATGCTCACTAAATAGAACAAAAATTATTATGCTAGGTAATTTTTTCTTCACTCTTCATGAAATATTTATCTATAAAAAAAAAGTATATTCTCTTAACATTTTAAACATTTAAAGTAATGATCTGTAAAAAAGAGTATCTAATAGTAGTGTAGCTTTAAACTATTAAAAATATCAATTTCTAACAAAATGTTATAAATCAAATGTCTTAGTCTTGTGAAAGTATATTTTCTTTGCATATAATCATTTATGTAGCAAAAGATACATTGAACTTTTTGCCAAGTCTCTAAATCTCTTAAAAATAATAAGATGTGAAAATGAATTACATTTTCCTATATTTTATTTTAATGTGGGAAATTTATCTATGGGTGTAAATAAACTTCTTTGTATTAGTTTTGATTGTGTATTATTCTTGTAATGGAGTAAATAAATCAATTTATTGATTTTGCTTTTTAATATATATGTTTTCTGGTTCCAAAACATGAAGCTTCAAAAAATTGTGCTGTTGTGCTTTAAAGTAATTCTGACAGTTTATCTGCTTCGAAAAACTTGTTTATAAGTGTGAGTGTAATTTTTGCCTCGAAATATTGAAATTCTCATGTAACCATGTCTCTCCTCGGTTATCCGTGCTAGGTAACTTACATTTTTTAGAAAAGTTCATCTTTTTCATTTTTAAATCCAGATCATACTTCTGGAGGCATGTTTTGAATTACTTTAAACCATTAATTTATAGAATTATTCTTTATGTATAAATTCACTGCTTTTATAGCCTGAAGATGATGCAAATAATGATGGACCTAAAAAATACTATATTGCAACTCAAGGTTGTCTGCCCAATACAGTTGCTGATTTTTGGTGGATGGTTTGGCAAGAAAATACCAGAGTCATCGTTATGACAACAAAGGAAATTGAAAGGGGAAAAGTTAGTTTCTTCTGCAACTTTATAGTATATTTATTATGTACTGTACTGTTTTTTAATTCTTAGTGGATTACCGAAATTTATTTATAATTATAATCACACATTTTTTAACATTGAAACTCATGTTAGGTATAATGAATAATATCTGTTAACTGTGTAATGTGCTAGATTTATTTTTACATAAAATAATTCATCCTACCAGTCAGTAATTCAGATTATATTGTTCTTAATTTATATTTTTATAAGAGCTGGAAAGATGGCATAAAAATTAATTTTAAGTTGTTAAATTAAATAAAAGCAATCTAATTTTGAATTTGAATGTATCTTGGGTATAATGCACTCAATATTACATTATATGATGTAGCATCTGTGTACCATGTTTTGTCAAAATGACATTTTTTAAAGTGAATTATGGCTTCTGGAAAATAATTAAAATCCTCACTTTACAACTATTAATTCTTATACCTATGATTCATGTAGAGAAACATTTGGCACTATTTTCAGTTTATTGGAATCTGCAAATTCGTTAGATTATTTTGCCTGTGACACATAATTTGTCTGTCAGTCTTTTGACCTAATTGAGTTTCTAATGCATTTTTAAATGTGACATCAAAATGATGTCTACGGATGTGATTACTGTTTGTGGACTTCGATTGAAGAAGGGCAGAAATTTTTTCACCCAAAACATGTGTGGGACTGATTGATAAGTGCCTTTTATGTGTTATTTTACAAAGTTTTAATTACTTCATTTTTTAAACCCCAGTTTCTTAATAATATTTGCCTTTTTACAGGCATTTGTTGTATTTAATCAACTGAAAAGTTAGAAAATGTAAATTTCTCATAATATATATGCTCAAAGGGATTTGTATATGTTACTGTGAAAGACCGAAATTGGAGAATGTCGACATTCACCGGTGAATGTCAACATATACCAAATACATCGGTGAAAAACCGAATATTTGATTACATTCTTGTAAATTCGGACCATCACCAGTGTATGTCGACAATCACAGCTATACTGTGGTGGAGGTCGAAAACAGCAATAAGTAAGATTTCGATAACATAATAAAGTAAGTTTTTTATTAGTATTATTTTCTTTTCTCTATTTTGACATATACGGTATAAATACAAAAGTAAAAAAATATAACTCGACTGTTTGAGCCTTGTCAGGGGGAAACCCCTCTAATTTTTTAGTTTCATTATTGCCATATTAAAACGATATTAATTGACTATAATTGTCATTTTATGTCTCATTTTTCGTGTATTTTGCCTAGTAACCCTATGTTGAGATTTTTATGATTGTAACCTATTTATAGAAAAATACATGTGTTGCATATTCTACAGCTTACGAAATATTGTAACAATAGATTAGTTACTGTGAACTAATAGTATTTAAATATATGTAAAATTATGTCGCTTTTTTGGGACACATTTTTTGGGCAATTTTCAATTAAGGGGATGAGGGGTAAAATGACATAGTCATTAAAAAGTTCTTTATTGGCTAAATTTAAAACTAAATGCTTAACATTTATCCAAGCCAACTGCTCTTATTATTAAGAAGGCAAGTAATATCGAGTATATCTTCTCGCGTAAGAATCTAAAACTACATGTTCAGCAGTGAAAACGCCTTTACAGAGAGATGAACCCCTCTCCTCACTGTGATTGGTTACTCCTCTCAGTAAAATAGATGAAAAAATTACGACACCCTTGTGGAGATTTATCTCTCCTGAAATACGGCGAACAAAATGCAAATCTCCTACATATTCAACATTCACCATTAGTGCATAGTGAATGTCGGCATTTGCCAGTGTAAGTCAGAAATAAGGATATATGGCAAATATTTCGGGCATACACCAAGCGACTATGTGAATGTCGACATTCTCTAACTTTTGGACTTTCATGGTAACATATATATTATAAAATAATTTGAAGAACATAAAACTTCACTTTCAGCATTTTTCACACTTTTTAAGTTGTAATTTTCATAAATATTTTGTGATTACATATTATTATTAATTTATTTTAATCATTGATACCTTTTTAGTGTTTTTAAATCAGTTGCATGAATTATTAGCTGTTTCTTGATTTCTTGTAAAGAATATTGTAATATTCATAAACTTTTTTCCTCCACATTATTTATTCAAGGCTATACAAAACTGTTTTGTAATTTACTTGATTTTAGAAACTCAAAATGTTCATTTAGTTTTACATTATTTTAGAATAAATGTGTCCGTTATTGGCCGGATGAAAATCAGTCAAAAGAAGTAGGAAAATTTGTTCTTAAAAACATGGCTGAATCCTCTACCACTGATTACATACTAAGAGAATTTCTACTTACAAAAGAAGATTGTGTAAGTACATTATTTTTATTATAATTATAGTTTTGGTTCATTATTGTGTTCCATTTCTTATTTATGTTATGAATTTTTGGGGTGACCTACTCTTCAAGGGTTAAACTTAAAAATCCTGTTCTATGCATCAAATAATGAAAATTTGCATTTTGCTGCATAAAAGTCTGTTAACTAGACTGTGAGATAGGGAGTTTTGGATGTCCCCATTGTTTAACATAGGGTTTTCTCAATTTCTTGTGAAATATTGGCTATATCACTTAGCTAACTTTGGTTTTGGAGACTTTTTTTTTTTTTTTTTGGTTCCAAATGTGGCACTATGTCACCAAAGGTGCCAAACGTGGCAACATTTGGCACAATTTTATTAATGGGGCCGGTAGAGTTTGCTTTCCTGCATAAGTATTGTGCTATAGCATAGTATTGCCATAATTTCTGGGAGAAACACTGAATCTGCATAAATGCCGCACTTGAAGAAAACGGCATTAAAACCTCACAGAAGTTAAATTGCGAGTTGCCTGGCCATGAACGTCATAGTCATAAAATCTTGTCATGTGTCATGATGTATGGCATATCATTTAAAAGAAATTAATGAAATTGAATCATAACAGAAAAATTAATTTAAGGTAAGAAATTATACACTCATGAATGCACTCATATATTTACCCACTAAGGAACAGAGCCAATCAAAGGTAAATGCGAGGAAAGCAGCCACATTCATTTCAAATGCCCAATTAGATGAGGGGCCTGTTCTACTCTATTTCCACTCTAATGGTGAATGTATTCACCATTAAAACATATTTTAATGAAAGAAAACTTTATTGCCTATGTCAGTTATTCATGTTATCCTTATCAATTTTGGGGGATTTTAAGATCTACCACCACCACCACTACCAAAATTATCAAAGATTTTTTTATTCTTTAAAAAAAAATTTGTCCAAAAGTATTTTTTTCTTAGTGTTTCAATTGCAAAAACTCTTAAAGTTGTATAATCTATTACATCAGAAACAATCAAAGTCAATAAATCGATTCCAATTAAAAAAAAAATGTGAAATAATTTTTATACAGTCCCGTGGTCCTATCAGTTATATTTAGAAAATATTTCTTTGTACAATTTCACATAAAATTTTTAAAAAGATCTGCCTTTTATGACCAAAATTCACTGAGTTATGAAGCAGCAAACATTTTGACTTAAGTCACTTTTCCACATATAATAATGTCCTGTTACTGTAAACCATTAAGGGACCATATAAATATTGAAATTTTAAATCATAGGTTTTAATTTAATTTTCTGGCATAATGTGGAGGAAGAAGAAAAACTAATTTTAGGTTCTTTTTGACTCTGTCATTGTACGCTTTGTAATTTTTTCTGTTTCCAACCATAGGTAGAGCAGTTTGATAGAAATAAAGTAATGTTAATAAAATGCTTTTTAACCATTAAACCTATAAGTGATATGCATTGGGAAATCAGAATCGATGCACCCAAATCCAATGCTGCAACTTGAATTTACGTTACTTGGTCTGGTCAAATTTAAATTAGGGAGCCCTCTTCCCATGGAACCATATTTGAATTTGATGCTCCCCGTGATCATTTGTGCCAGGAGCTTGTACCCATTCGCACCTCCCTAGCTGTGGCTCTGCTCAAACCTTTGTAATATATGAGGTCTTGAAAAAAGCACTGCTTTTGGTGTTGAAAAAGAAAATAAATATTAAAGACTTGAGGTTCTCATGTGCAGCTTGGATGCAGGTATGACATATAAATATATATTCGTAGGAATAAATTATTAGGTCACATGCTGTGACTTATTACGTAAAGTCAATCTTATCAGTAAAGAACTTCAGAAGGAAAATGTCAATTTATAGAGTGCTTTAGCAGGGTTTCTACTGAAAAGTCAGGAAAAATAAAGAAAAGAAAATTAGTTTGAAATGAAAGAGTTGGACCAGAAAAAGAAGCAATTAAAACTTGAAGCAGAATCCTTAGATACTGAAATTAACATTAAAATGTTAAGAACTGCAAAAATCTTAAATGCACCTATACCTTGATTTTTTGAGTTGCCTAGAGAGAAAACCACCTCTTTAGAATTATTTCACCAAGTTTATTAATTTACCAGTTTTTGTAGTAAATTTAAGTAGAGATTTTAGAATATTATATTTTAAGAAAAGATGCTATTTCTGTTTGATTATTGCTGCTTAGTTGAAAAACCACCAAAGGAAATGAACAGAATTTCTTTGATTTACCATTTATTTTTCAAACAAAGTATTTCTTGAAATCTAAACTTTATGTACTTTCATATAACTCAATTTATTTGAAACTTAAAGTTTTTATGAGAATTTCTACTACACAATTTAAATATGTCCATTTAAGTTTCATATTTTTTTTTTTTCTCATTGTGTATTAGGGTGGATCGAAAAAAATTTTTTTTTATTTTAATGACGGCTGACATGGCAAAAGTTGCCAAATGGTCAGGTGAGAATTTTTCAAAAAAAAATTTTTTTTTAAACATTCCCTTCAGGTGCCCCACTCCCCCCCAAAAAATCAATTTTTTGAAAAAAATACATATATATGTAATGGTTTGGATGTCATAACTTTTCGAATGGCCAAAAATTTCTTTTTCCACAACAAATATTTCTGAGCATTTCCTTTGGGTGCTCCAAACCTAAAAATTTGAATAGAAAACAAAAAAATCGGCTGTTTCCCTAGCCAGCCTCGACACGAAACAAGAATTAGCTTCCGTCCGTGCTTCTGATATGACATCACTATATTTTCCCCGCCAAAAGAATGAGACGTCTTGCTGATACGCAGATGATTCCATGTAGCATATGTTAAAAGACAGCTTTTGTTGAGACTGATTATGAATGTTTGAAATTAAAAATTACTCTGAGTATTTCATCAACCACATTCTGGCAAGTATGTGGCTCGACACTACATTGCTTGTTTATAATCTGAAGTAAGTTATTTCATAATTTTCTCCAGTATATACTGTGATATATTGTTTTTCTTTCATTTTACTTCTAGTGTTCTTCTATTAGCTATGTTTCTTTTTTTTTACTTCCTTACATTTATTTCAACTATTTATTTTATTTTATTTTACTTTTTTGTTAGAGATATAAAGACAGAATGAGTTCAGGCAAAATTCCCACAAGGAAATCTTCTATTTGCCCTTTGTTTGGCAACCCCACCGAGATGTCTCTAATAAAACTTCCTACAAATGCAGATACAATTCGAAAGTTTTTGCTTGTCTGAAACCAGACAAAAAGCCTTATGAAAAACAAAGACCCACCTGCTCCTTTGATATCAAAAAAAGTCGCGGAGTCGTTGGAAATTATATGGAACAAGTCTTCTATTCCAATAATTTCAAACAAAGGAATCGTTGAAAAGATAAAGCTCAACAACGAATACAGGAAGATTTAGAAACCATACAATGGTAGAAAAGAATCAGAGGGCTACATAAAGAAACTGGACGATCTGAAGGGCAAGTGGGAGCGAACCCTCTTTGACATTGCTTGCTGCAAATGCGACGATTTTGCATCATGTTGCTGTTCAAAAGAAAGAAAGGTTCCTGTAGATGAAAGAACATTTTTGAACGATCAGCGAAGTACTAGAACTATGATAATCGGGCCAGTTGATAAAAAAACTACAAAACAGCTTCAAAAAAGACAAGAAAGAAAAATAAAACGAGCTAAAAACTCGAAAACTGATTCTTATCCTTCTAGCTTCAAAGAAATTAGTGATTGTAAAGAGTTTGAAAGCAGTTATTCTTCGGAAAACGAAGAGAAAGAGGATGATACAAATAAAGAGGAAGAAAAAGAAGTCAGCAGAAAATCAAATTCATTTAGACCCTCCTACAGCTTGCAACACAACTTCGATCTGCAACCCTCTTGCTCTTCTGCTTCTGGTGATTGTTCAAATGTTCAAAAAATAAAACTTTCCACTTTTTCCAGAGAATGTGATCGTCGTGGAATCTCAGACAGAGCAGCTGCATCTCTTTCTTCCGCTCTTCTGCAGGATCTTGGCCTAGTCAGCGAAACGGATACTACTAAAGTTATTGATCGAAATAAAGTTCGCAGAGAGCGTGAAAGACACAGAAAAGAATTACAACAAGGTAATTTATCTTCGGAAGTGCAAGGCCTCTATTTCGATGGGCGAAAAGATAAAACTAGAACACAAGTTAAAAAGGGTAATAAGTATTACGGCTGTATTACCAAAGAAGAACACATTTCTTTAATACAAGAACCAAGCTCCATTTACCTTGGGCATCTAACTGTTTCGTCTGTATCTGCAATTAACATTAAGAATGGAATATTAACCTTCTTTAACGACAAAGGTATATCAACCGATTCCCTTATAGCAATTATAGAAGCTGAACTAAATCGTCCACTTCAGTGGTTCATTTGCATGCTGCATCTAAACGAACTTCCTCTACGACATCTTCTGGTTCAGCTTAATGGCGTAACTCATGGCCCCAAAGCATTTTCTGGTGCAATTGGGAAGTTATTGCAAACTTGCCATACACTTCCTTTAACGAAATTTTGTAAGATCGAGGGAAATCTGTTTCCAGATGTCGATCGGAATATTTTGAGTACAGACCAACGATATTTGTTGGACATGTTAAAAGCGGTGTCTTCGGGAGAATGCAGTCAAGATTTAGTTGCTATTCGGCCAGGGCCGGTAGTGCATTCCAGGTGGTTGACTAGCGCAAATCGAATTCTTCGTCTTTATGTGACAACAGAAGAGCCTTCCGAGACTTTATTACATTTAGTTACATATATTATGAAGGTATATGGTCCAATGTGGTTCCACATAAAAGGAAAGCCACTGTGCTCTGAAGGTTCTAGACACCTGTGGAAGCTAATTATGTACTCAAGATACATGCCGGATCACCTAAGAAAAACTGTTGACGCTGTCATCCAAAGAAACGGATTTTTTGCACATGCAGAGAATTTGCTTTTAGCTATGTTATATGATGATAGAGATACCATTCGAAAATTAGCTTACCACAAGGTTATATCTATCAGAAAAGAGAATCATAATACTTCATCTGTGAGAAATTTTCGTGTACCGGTAATAAGCATGCGATCAACAGATTATAGGGATTTAATTTTTTGGAGTGACAATAACGAGTGTTTAGAGCCTGCAGTCTTAAAAGACATCTCCGATGAAGACTTAAAATCATTCCTGTCAAAGGATATTGCTTGAGTTAAATTTCCTCATTTATCTAACTTCCCATGTCACACACAAGGAACTGAACGCTGTGTGAAACTGGTAACAGAGGCTGCATCTCTTGTTTGTGGAGAAGAAAGAAGGGACGGATTTATAAGATCTAGGCTCGAATCAAGGAACATAAAGTTTTTTAACTAAAAATCAGAGTTTAGATTAAAATAGTTTTTTTCTCACGCTAATTATATCATATATCTATAATTTATTAGTTATATTCTTTCAGTTTATTTTATGTTAGCACATCGACTTAATCAAATATGCAAAAAATCCAAATAGTTTCATTTTTTTGAGCATCAACAAAAATACTCCTAACGCCTCTAGTTTTCGTATAGCAGCTTTTAAGACGGCAGAAACGTTTATACTTTATTAGCTGGGTACCCTTCCAAATTTATAAAAAAAAATATTTACTTTACAATTTTTATTGCATTTTCATGAAATTGTCAATTTTCAACTATTTTTCGGGGGCTTGGGGCACAGGAAGATATGAATGGAATTAAATAAAAATATTTGTATGCACTATTGTACCCAAGTCTAAGCTTTATGACACTCCGGCTAAAAAAATTTCGTATATTATTATTTTTTTTTTAATTTTCGTAAAATTTCAATTTTAAACTACATTAAAGACAGTTGGGGCACCTCAAGATATTGAAGGATTTCAATAAAAATTAATATGCAAACTAAAATACTAAAGACGCAACTTTTCCACCCTACGCCAAAATTGATTTCGAAAAAAAAAATTTTTCCTATTCTTTTCGATCCACCCTATTGTGTATGTTTTTAAAGATGTTGCTGTAGAAATGTATTTCTTTATATGATCTCAGAATACTTTTTCATTGTTCAAACCAAAGTTGTAGAATTTATTTTAAGTTTCTTTTTATGAACATATCTTGTCTAATTGAAATATGCTTAAACTTTAAATTATTATAAGGCATATTTTTTGTGGTGTTGTCAAGTATTTTTTTTAAATATATTTACAGGGATGTTAATTCTGCGCCGAGCTGCTCCAAAACGCAAATCTTGCGCCGAAACTGCGCTTTTAGCCGATTTTTGCATCGAGCTGTGCTGAATACATCATTTTGACTCTTTGTTAATTTTTTGCAACGCTTGCAAATTTTGCTTTTCTTATATGCATTTATTGTAAGTGTTGACTCTAGATTGATTTTGCAGGGCGCAGCACCTGGCGGCCCTATTTCTCTTCTTAATGCGCCCTCCTGCTTTTACATTTTTATTATTATTAGTCAGCAATCATCACTTTTTATTTCTTACATACCATTTGCGGCCCATCACGAAAATACGTTAATTAAAACGGCTCCTTCTCAGAAATACGATTGAGTACAATAACTCCATCATAAAAATAGGTCGATTGAAAGCGGCCCTTTCACAAAAACTGTCTCTGAAATCGGATCTTTCCCACAAATGCCTTTTTCAAATATTCTCTTCTTTCAGATCGAACTGCCTTTTTCATTGTCTTTGCATTTGCGCTAGCCGAGTAACCCGAAAAGGGGCCTCTCTAGAATGTTTTGTTTTTGCTGACTCAATGAGGAGCCCGATCGGCCGGGCAGAACTGTTAGGAAAAGTAACTGTAAACCTTACCTTAAAGGTTTCATGACATGTGGTTGTATTTTTCTTTATTATAACTGAATGCTGTATAACTTAACTTTAATTATTTGCTTTAAAATCTAAAGGCACAGATAGCTCTTATTTTTCTTAATTAAAGTTCTTACTTAACACTATTCTAATATCAACGCTTCAAACAAGCACTTAATTGCTGCAAAACGTTTTGCATAATGTGTTTCTGTTTTTGGCCGCTAGAGGCGCTGTACTCCCGGCGACTTGCCGCGGAGCTATTTTCTCCTTTTTCTTTTCACGTCACAGGTCCGCAGTCATTAGTGACGTCGTTACCTGGCCAACAGTATAAAAGTTCGCCGCGATCGAGAGAGGAGAGAGAGGAGGCGAAAAGGGTGATGCGACAAGGTGCGTGTAGAAGGACACTCAAAGCCAGCCATGTGAGATGCTCTGAGCTAAGACAAGCGATTAACCTGGAGCCTTCCCGCCGCAGCTTCCAATAAAGCCTTTTTGATTATGCCACTACAAGTTTATCTCAAGGTGATGCTGATCGACCCCGGTTCGATTTGTTGTCCAGAACGTCCGACGACAGATAGATGCTGTACCACATCAAATACCTGTTTTTTGTTTCCTTTGTTCATCCCCATCTGTATACAAGCCTTCATGCCTCATTATTAAAATAAAAGAACTATCAAGGTAAACGCTTTTGTCATCTTTTACCTGGCAAGCCCTCAATTCATTTTTCTTACTAGCTTTCACTGCTCAAAATTTTGAAGTATAAAACTCTGCTAAACACAGACATTTAGGTTATGGGCCTCTGCCATTTAAAATTATGTGAAGATTATGTTATTGAGTATGTGCATTTATTCCTTTATTTTAACTATTTACAAAAAGATTTTAACGAGCATTAAGAGGGCGGGCCCTGATTAGAAGCTTTTAATTATATAAATCTATCTGAAATCAAAAAAAAAAAAAAAAAAAATGGAAACTATATCAATGCAAGTTGATAAATTGGGCTCTGATAACTATGAGACATGGAAAGAAGATATAAAAGTCTTGTTAATGGATAGAAATTGCTGGGATATTGTAACTGGCGAAGAAATTAGACCAAAAGAAACGGAAGTTAAAGAGTTGAGGGACTATAAAATTAGATACGGTAAAGCGTATAGTACCATATATTTAAATATATCCAGTGAATATAAGCCCCTCCTCGCCGGGACATATGATCCCAAGGAAGTTTGGGAAAAGCTAAAGAAACACTTTAAGCCCGAATCAAGAGCTCGTTCTATCGCTTTGACCGATGAGTTCTTTTCATGCAGAATTAACGACAATGAGGAAGTAGGATTATTTGGTGCTCGTTTAAAATCGATTGCAACGCAGTTGCGTGGAGTCGGTACACCATTAGCGGATTGGTACCAATCCTTTCAATTAATTAGATATTTACCCCCTGAGTACGCAGGGATTGTGCAGGCCATCTATAGATGGGATGACGATGAATTTAAGTTCGATAAAGTTCTAGCTGAATTATTAGCCGAGGAAGCCAGATTGAAACAAAGCTTAGGCGACCGTGCCGCTATTGCTATGTCCAATCAAGCCAAACATGAAAAACGTACCCCTCGTAAAGGAAACTTTAAACGTGAGACGAGGCGCTGCTATGGATGCGGGAAAACCGGACATTTAAAAATCAACTGCAGACACCCTCCTCCCCAAAAGCAAAAAGGATCTTATCGCCCTAAAAATTTTATTATTGAAGCTTATTCTAACCAAGTAATTGAAAATGATCGTTCATGGGTTTTTGACACTGCCGCAAGTAATCACTTTTGTAATGAAAAAGATCTATTTAAATATTTTACACCCATTAAGGGTAAGTCAATGTCTGTCGCCATAAATGGTATTGAATGTCCTGTCGAGGGGAAGGGAACCGTAGTTCTGAATTTCCAGAACGGAAAGATGAAACGTGTTGTGAGAAATGTTTTATACTTCCCTGAACTAAGACGCAATTTACTATCCGGCTCCATCCTCGATTCTTACCTTTAGAGGTGGTCAGGGTAAAGTTCATGCATTTTTGAAAAATAATCGAAAATTATTCACCGCCTATAAGAAGCAAGGACTGTATTTTTTGTATCCCAAGTATAAGTTGAAGCGAAATTTTAAAAATACTCACGAGAAGAAACCAGAAGCAAATGTCTCCTCTCCCCCTAAATCGGAAGATTTAGAACTCTGGCACCAAAGGTTCTGTCATATTAATTATAAGTCCATAATTGAAACTAGTAAATCAAACTGTGTCTTTGGCCTTCCTACTTTAAGAGCAAACCCCGAAATATCATGCCATAATTGTAAAATAGCTAAAACGAGACGTAAAAGTTTTAAAAGCATCCCTTCAATCCGCTCAACTAAACCCCTACAACTTTTACATATGGATGTCTGTGGTCTACTCCCCAACCAGTCAATAGTTGGTCATCATTTCTTTTTAACAATAACAGACGACTACTCCAGGAAGACTACCGTATATCCTATGAGAAAGAAAACCGAGGTATTTGAGTGTTTTAAGAAATTTCAAAGAAGGGCAGAAAGATTTTTAAACACTAAAATTATTAACATCAGAACCGATAATGGGATGGAATTTTGTCATAACGAATTTAAAAAGTTTTTAGATTAAGAAGGGATTCACGCTGAAAGAACAAACGACTATACTCCCGAGCAGAACGGAGTCAGCGAGAGATACAACTACACTGCACTAGATGCTGTAAAAGCTATGCTAAGCTCAAGCGGATTAAGTAACAGCTTTTGGTCAGAAGCACTACTTTGTTTTACCTACGTTTGGAACCGAACTTGCCACGCTAATCAAGTAAGAACGCCTTTTGAACTTTTTAGTGGTCGTAAACCTTCCATTAAACACTTAAGAATTTTTGGTTCAAAAGTTTACGTGGGAGTACCTCGTCAATTAAGAAATAAACTTGACATGAGGGCAAAACAGGGCACTATGGTGGGTTACGCGATGCAAAGTCGTGGATATAGGATTTGGATCCCTGGCGATAGGAAAGTAATCGAGACTTCTAACGTTAGATTTGAAGAGGAAATACAAAAACATGAAAGCAATGGAGTCGTACTGGACCCTGTAAGTTCACCCAACGAGGATTCGGGGGATAGTGAATGTGAAGACGAAACACAGGAAAAGGATTTTATTTTCGACAAAAAGGAAGAAATGTGTTTAGATAAGCCGAGTACATCTGAGGAAGGAGAAAGTGACGAATCTGAAGGGGAGAGGGAATCCTATAGAAACATAAAAACGCAGCTTAAAACAGTAAACTGGGTTAGAAGAGCAGTTCCAAGAAAAGACAAGTCTCGAACCGATATTTATTACGGAATTGAGGGCAGTAATGTCAGGTTAAGATCTCATAATGATGTAAAAAGCTACTGCAACAAACACGGGATTAAATTTGATCCAGAAATGTTTTGTTTTAAAGGTAAAAATACATACTCGGGCATTGTACAAGATGAAACTAATGTACAAGATGAAGCTAATTTATCAGATTCCTGACTAGAAGAAATTCAAATACCAAATAATTTTTTTCAGGCAATTAAATCTCCCGAGGCAGAGAAGTGGATGCAAGCTATGAATGACGAGCTAGACATAATGAATGAAAGAAAAGTATGGGACTTAGTTCCGAAACCTGAAAATGCGAAAATCTTCGGAAACCGATGGGTGTATACAGTAAAAAGAGACGCTAGTGGAAAAATCGTACGGTTTAAATCAAGACTCGTCGCCCAGGGTTTTGGGCAAAGAAGAGGGGAAACTTACGATCAAGTCTTTAGTCCTGTTGTTAATTTTACTGTAATTCGTTTCTTTTTCTCATTACTAGTAGGTCACTATAAATGGAACCACTCTCAAGCTGACGTAACCTCCGCGTACCTGTACGCTCCGATTGAAGAGGAAATTTATATGTTCCAACCTCAAGGTTTCAAGGAAGAAGGTAAGAAAGATCTTGTATGTAAACTAAATAAAGCCTTATATGGTTTGAAGCAGAGTGGCAGAGAATGGTTTAATGAGTTTCACAGAATTTTAACTGAATTACATTTTTTCAAGCTTGAGTGGACTAACTGCGTTTATGTTTACAACAATCTAGTAGTGTTACTTCTATACGTTGACGACATGGTACTCCTAGCTAAAACAGAAAAGGAAATAAACCACGTATTCGATTTATTAGAAGGAAAAATCAATCTTAAGAAGTTTGGGAAAACAAGAAAACTATTAGGCGTTCAGTTTGAAGAAAATGAAAATGGCTTATTTATACATCAAGAGGAATACATAAACAAGATTTACAACCGCTTTAAAAGTTTTAATATACCCATTTCATCCCTTCCAATTGCTCCGGGTATCGTAATGTCAAAAATGGACTGTCCAACTAACGCCGCAGAAGTTAAAGAAATGGAAAAATTTCCCTATCGCAACATTTTAGGATGTTTGTCATTCCTTGCAAGCAGAACCCGTCCAGATATTTCATACGCAGTAAATGTTTTATCACAATTTCAATCTAATCCCAGATATAATCATTTCAATCAATTGATAAAATTACTTGGCTACGTTAAATCTACTTCACACCTGAAATTAAAATTATCTAATATAAATCAAATTTCCATAAATTGCTACTCAGACGCTGATTTTGCTTCAAACAGAGATAACCGAGTGTCAATGGGAGGATATATTTTAATGCTGGATCAAACCCCCATATCATGGCGTACGTCGAAACAGAAGTGTGTCGCTCTATCTTCGATGGAGTCGGAATTTATCGCCCTGACAGAAGCCTCCAAAGAATTGTTGTGGATACAAAGAATTTATAATTAGCTAATAAATCTAAGACTACTTCCCAAAGACCTGGATAAAGTTACACTTTTTTGCGACAATACTGCCGCCATAGATTTCAGCAACTCACCCATTGAGAACAGCCGGACGAAGCACATACATGTAAAGTATCACTTTTTAAGAAGCCTAGTTATAGATAAATTATTTACCTTAAAATATATAAATACAAAGAATAACCCAGCAGATATTTTCACAAAACCTCTTCCAAAGACTGGACTTACAACATTCAACGAAAGACTTTTTTGTTCAGTATCAAAGCCCTACTCCCACTAAAGGGAACCTAGGCAAAATTTTTGAAAAGTCTCTTTAGACTTTCTTTTTGAAAAGAAAATTTCAAAGTCCTACTCCCACTAAAGGGAACCTAGGCAAATTTTTCTGAAAAGTCGCTTTTGACTTTCTCTTTTTGAACATAACCTTTTCTTTTGTCAAGTCGAAGACTCTCTATGAAATAAAAGGGGGAAAGGAAAAATTTTCTTGATGTTTCTGGAAAAAAAAAAAAAAAGCCTTGGTCAAGAGGACTTGTTCCTTTAACGGTGACTCGTCACCATCGTTTTTTTTCCATTGTTTGTTTCTTTACTTTTACAGATGTAAGGAGTAAAGTTCCCCACGGAGTATACTGGGGGGTCAGGACCCTTTTTCGCCCAATCGAGCAGCCTCGGTTACGTCTCGTGAGGTGACATTGTAATTTGCCGGAGAAGGTGGATTGTTCTTAGACGGTATATTTTCGTCACAGGAGATGTTATCTTTTAATTTTGTGAGTCCCAGTATGTTGAATGGAAGCTCCTATATGTCCACCTTGCTCTGTGAATGTAAATGACTCAAACAAACTTTTCTATTTTTATCTCTTTTCCTAAGAGTCTTTTTTTTTTTTTTTTAGGTGCACCTCACCCCTAAAGAAAATACAAGCTTGTTGTTTTTTTTTTTGTAAAGTGAATGCAAATGTGTTTAATTGCATTATGTGAATCTTTTGAAAAGTGTTTTTTTACTAACGTTTTTTTTTTGACTGGCCAGTCGTAATTTATAGTTGTCTTACTTTATAGTGTAACTATGCGTATTTTGTACCAACCCTCTGTACTTTCTCATCTGTGTTCATCGCTATTTGAATAATATGTCTTTTGTTCTTTTCAGAAGGAAAAGTACTTACTCTCTTTTGATTGAAAAAATTTTTTTACTTGTTTGAAGCAGTTCCTTTTGCCATGTCATGGAAGGCGGGCCATTGTTAGGAAAAGTAACTGTAAACCTTACCTTAAAGGTTTCATGACATGTGGTTGTATTTTTCTTTATTATAACTGAATGCTGTATAACTTAACTTTAATTATTTGCTTTAAAATCTAAAGGCACAGATAGCTCTTATTTTTCTTAATTAAAGTTCTTACTTAACACTATTCTAATATCAACGCTTCAAACAAGCACTTAATTGCTGCAAAACGTTTTGCATAATGTGTTTCTGTTTTTGGCCGCTAGAGGCGCTGTACTCCCGGCGACTTGCCGCGGAGCTATTTTCTCCTTTTTCTTTTCACGTCACAGGTCCGCAGTCATTAGTGACGTCGTTACCTGGCCAACAGTATAAAAGTTCGCCGTTCGCCGCGATCGAGAGAGGAGAGAGAGGAGGCGAAAAGGGTGATGCGACAAGGTGCGTGTAGAAGGACACTCAAAGCCAGCCATGTGAGATGCTCTGAGCTAAGACAAGCGATTAAGCTGGAGCCTTCCCGCCGCAGCTTCCAATAAAGCCTTTTTGATTATGCCACTACAAGTTTATCTCAAGGTGATGCTGATCGACCCCGGTTCGATTTGTTGTCCAGAACATCCGACGACACATAGATGCTGTACCACATCAAATACCTGTTTTTTGTTTCCTTTGTTCATCCCCATCTGTATACAAGCCTTCATGTCTCATTACTAAAATAAAAGAACTATCAAGGTAAACGCTTTTGTCATCTTTTACCTGGCAAGCCCTCAATTCATTTTTCTTACTAGCTTTCACTGCTCAAAATTTTGAAGTATAAAACTCTTAGGAGTTGGGGGAAGAAAATACAGTTGGGAAAATCAAAATTTTCTTAAGTTACCTAAAAATTTGCGATTCCATCTGTCAATCCTCAAATATCGGTAGCTACGTTTGATAAATAAATATTTGCGAATTATCAAACAATCATTATTTCAGAGTTTGTCGCCAGCTGTATACAGTTATTGCCCTTTATGTTTTTAATAGTTTTGCGCACTAGCAATTTTTTTTTTTTTTTTTTTTTTTTTTCAATTCCCCCTAAACGATTTCCTCTTTTTAATCGGCTTTCTTAGTACATAATGTATAACAGCTATTTACTAACCATACATAATTGAGGATGATACAGAAAGTATGCCATAGCAAAACGACGTTTTGCGATTCAAAAATTTTGCAGGATTTGCTTGTTTGTTATGGCAAGCCTAGACAAGGGATATCTCGTAAGGGGGTGCCTTGGTTGGGTGACTTTTTAAAGAGTTCTAACGTGTATTGACGTTACATTTGATGAAACTGACAAAAACTCCAGACCAACAGTCGTGTGGCCGCACTTCAACACTTCCGGCGTCTACTATGTTCAGTGGCTTTATCCACTGAAATCGATCTAAAAAACGTGTGATTTGCGACGTTTTGCGAATAAAGCAATTGAAAGACATTATACTTTTGCCAAGAAAGGAGCATAATAATGATCTTTTGCTTTAGCAATGTAGCGCTAGGGTTATTGGCGCCTGGTCACTACCCGCGGGAGATATATAACAAAGCCTGCTCGTAATACATCTCCCGTGGGTGGTGGCCTGGTGCGGTCCTTTAGTTTTCCACCATATTACTACCATCTTTTTTTTTTAAATCTTGCCACCCGGGCACCCCCCTCTTATTACGCCACAGTTTTAATTATATAATTAGAGTAACTGCAGAATTTAGTAAATCAGACTATTGACAAGATTTGGTATTCTAAATATTCATATTATATATTTTCTGTTTTTTTATTTATTTATTTTTTAAATTCTCAACATTTTAATGAATGAAGAAAAAATATTAAAAGCAAAAGATAACTAGTTCTTGGAAAGGATGTCTTAAGAAAGCAAACTGTGTCATTAGTTAACACCTAGGTTATTCATAAAACAAACTGTCACCAATTTAAGCTTATTTTCAGTTTTTAAAAACTAAAAAAAAAAAAAAAAAAAAAAATCGAAATAATTGTAGAAGGTTTTTTAATATATAATTTGTTTGAGTACTTCTGGCAAAAGGATGTTAATTATTTTAATTATTTTAAGCTGACTAAAAACATTTGATAGTTAAAATAAAATATTAATGCTTCTTTCATTTTCAAAAGATTAAAGCAAGGTTTAAGAAAGAAAATTTTTAAAGAGACCTTTTTAAGTATGTTACAAAATATTAAAAATAAAGCTTTATGAAAAATAAATTATTTAAAATATGTTAAACTGTACCTTTGGACAATTCTGTGAGTTTAAAAAAAAAAAAATATTTATTTTATGCCTGCTAAAAAACCTACATGTAGTAATTATTTTTATTTATTTTAAAGAATAGTGCTTTTTAAAAATCTTATATTCACTTTTCATGAATGAGCAAACATTAAATTAGAAGTGAAAGAGGAAGAACAAATATATTTCAGTGATTTGATATGGTTTAGTACATTTCAATCATTGGATGTAATACAAAATTTGCATGACTCTGTCATTTATTCTATCTTCTGTGCAATCTTTCTATGCAATCTTCTGTGTTCTATGCTTTTCTATGCAATCTTCTGTGTTCTGAATTCAATTTTCCCAATTTCTATAGTTATCAATTGATGGATGAGTTGAATTGTTTGATGCAATTCCAAATAATGTCTAATAGTAATAAAGGTATATATTCAGTAACTTTAGAAATCTTTACTTTGTAATCATTCAATAATTATTGCGAACAAAAGAATTTAAATAAAATTACGATTTATATTTTTAAATTTTATACATCCTGCACTGCATAAATTTTATTATTTTTATTACATGCTAAACACATCTATCCTAATCCACTTACACTGACAGTCCTTTTCTGTTTAAAAGTTTGTACCAATATAGGTGAAATATCATATATGAATGTGATCCAGTAATTGTGGTCCAGTAGTGATAGTGTGATAAAATTGAGGAACAAAAATTAACAGTCCCCCTGCCTTTCCCTACTGCATAACAAATCATGTCTGGCTAAAAATTTCTGAAACCTTCTTCAATGAATGTACTATTCTTATAAGTAATAAACATCTACATCACGTAATTTTGAGGGAAAAAAAATTCAGAAAATTCAAAATTACTTAGATTAAAACTTTTTTTTTTAATCAAAAACTTGAGTTATGTGCAGATTTAATTCACATATTTATGTCATGTTTAGAGCAAAATATTATCAACAAATCATTTTTCCTATTTACCTTACACTTACTTCTACAGGATATTTTCTCCAAAAGAAGGAGGGGGGGGAAAAATAGGCAAATTGGAAAAAATCTAACTATGCATTGTAGTCAGAACACATATTACAACTCTACATGTTAAATTTTCGGGGATCAGATAGTTTCAAACCCGTTTCTAGATATGTTATCTACCTGTACATTCTCGTGGAACCCCAAAGTGCCCTTTTTGAGAACAGGGTGCCTTTTTGAAATTTTCCCCCAGGCGGCCCTTTTTTGTGGAGTCAACACAGAATCTTCAATTTTATGCTCCAAAATCATGTTAATTCTGATCCCAAATCTTAGTTTTCCTCGCGAAAGCTAAATTTTTTGGCTCCCAAATGGAATTTTTCTGCTCCCGAGGTGCTCCCAAATGAAATTTTTTCTGCTCCCAAATCGAATGTTAGAGTTAACATCCCTGTATTTATGATCGAGTGTTTTTTTTTTTATTTTTATTTATTTATTTTTTTTTAAGGATAAAATGTATAAGTTTTAAAAGAAACAAACTAACACTGGAAATAAGTGGAATATGAAGACCACAAAAGCATTGCAAGATAAAAAGTCAGGAGAAAATATGGTAAAAGTCAGGGAAAAAAAAGCTTTGAATTCTGTAGAAACCCTGTTTAGACTTGAAAACGTTTAGAATTTCTTGGAAATATGAGATCAGAGGATAGTATTGGTGTCATAACATGTAAAGGAGCTGACTGAGAAATTAGAAAGCAGTAATGATTTCTCATCAGAAACTTACATCAAACCAAAAAAAAAAAAAAAAAAAAAAGAAAGAAGCAATTTTCTTATGAAGGTATAGATGAACCTGTTCAAGTAGGAAATCTTTCTTTTTTTTTTTTTTTTTTTTTTTTTTCCCTTCAGGGTAAACTTCTGTGTTCACGGGTCGATGCAGGCAAAAATTTGGTTTATTTTGCAGCCCCTTCACAAAATTACAATCGATTAAAAGGGCCTCTTCACAAAATTGCAGTTGATTAAAACAATCCTTCATTGGCATTTTAATCTGTTTTATCAATTATTTTAACAAAAAGTTATTTTTATTAAAAATTAGTATGGAAATTTAAAAAAATGAGACCCTGGAAAATTTTCCTAGATCGACTCCTGGTGTTATATTAGATCAATTGATTAGTTCTTTACCAGAAAGGTTTGATCAAATGGAGAACCTTAGTGAAAATTTTAAATTTATATATCACATTCAAATTCTTTCTCCTTCACTGGGGAAAAAATCAATTAAAAGAAACTTGTTTAAATTTTCAGTCAGTTTTACTTGACAGAAACAAATATGATGCAGTTGCAAATGATCTTTTAGTGCGGTGAAATTTTGCTTTTAGCTCTGATGCAGATTAGGGAGATCTGTCCTATAAAGATTTCAAATTATTTCATTAGATATGTTTCCTAGTATTTTTGTGAGTTTGAGGATTTTGCATATTATTCCTATATATTAGTTCATAGTGGAAAGATAATTTTTTCAAAATTAATAAATAAATAAATAAAATCTATCTGACATGGATCAATTTCCAAGAGCATCTGAGTGTATTAGCAACTTCAGCTGTAGAAAATGAAGTACTCAGTGTCATCGATACAAACTCGAGAGAGTTTGCAAAGCAAAGGCCAGATAAATAACGTTTGATGTTCCTGTTTTTACTTTTTTTTTTTCCCATATAAATATTGGATAAGTGATTATCAAATGTCTTTCGGGTTTTTTTTTTCCCCTTCAAAATAATAAGTAATTATTTAATATTCCATTGCTGAAACACTAAATATATATTATGCTGTACTGTAAATATATTGTTTGATATTACTGTATTAAATAATTTAAAAATAAATATCGGTGGTACATATTTTTTTAAACAAAGTACATAACTTAATTATTGTAAAGTACTGCAAATTAATTTAATATCTCAATATCTTGAACCTCTCAAAGAAAGTTTAGTTTTGGGACTGTGGCAGATTTCTAAATAGGCTATCTTTGCTACAGTCCATGGAAGTCCACAATAATCATTCAATCCTAATTATACAAAATAATGTGTAATTTCACTGAGCTATTTTAAATGGGAGAGGCAAAGAACAATTCTTCAGAATTTTAAAATAGTGGGGGATGTGTTGAGAGAGAGGTTGCCAAAATACCACCTTTCATCTACGATAAATTTCTCTAAGATTGGCCCTGCTAAGTCCATATACATAATACTCATACTATGTTGTTTTAAAAAGTGAAGGGAGAGGAAGAATGTTGTAGATCATTATTGCATCTGATTGCAATGAAGGTGGAGTGTGGAAAGAATTACGATATATTTACAATAAAAGCAGGGGGAAGGGGATGGGTTTGGAAAGATTTGTCTAGGGATTGAAAATTCATTTATTTGTTCATTTATATTATTTGAAATATAATTTGCAAAAAGGAATTGAATATTTACCTTTTTTATAAGATTTGATTTTTTGGAGTTTGTGAGATGTATATTTCAATGTAATCTAATAAAATTTTCTTATTGTTAAAATATCTGCTAAATACTATTGAACAGTCAAATTTTTGGCTCTTTAATTTTTTTCTTACCTTATTCTAGTTGGAAACACGTACAATTTATCATTATCATTTTACTGCATGGCCTGATCATGGTGTTCCTTCTGATCCTGGTTGTGTTCTTAATTTTCTTCATGATGTAAATCATCGTCAAGAATCCATAACTGGTGCAGGACCTATTGTTGTTCACTGCAGGTAATCTTAAATAAATTATGTATATATTTTATCAAGGCACACCATTTGGAGGAATTATTCAGATCTCAAAAAGAATCAAAAGTTTAATCAGATTTTTAATGGTTTAAAAATATAAATATTATTTGAAATACATACACTTAATTAGTTAAATTAACATGTTTTTAAAATATACAAAATAAAGCGCTAGTGTTATACAAATTTTAGAAAGTGATTTTATCAACCTCTCAAGAAAGTTAGGCAAGTTGGAGTGTTTTGGCTCATTAATTTAGCAACAATGCAAAAAATTCTAGAGCTGGGGATCGAACCCATTCCTGCCACTTAATGTGCAGGTGCTTTACCACTGAGCTACTCTGGGACAATTCCCAGATGAAATTTCTGGATCAAACATCATTCTTGGCATAATATTAGTGCCTATATGTTATGTAGGTTAAAAACTTAACTAACTCATTAATAGTGTTGTTCCCTTTCATTAATGATGGCAGTTTAGTTTTTAAGTTTATTTTGCTTTATTTTATGTATAAATAAATATGCAGCCAATATTTCCATAAATAAATAGGATAGTATTTTACTACTTATATTATTTAATTTTATGCTAGATAAAAGTTTTAAATTTTGGTCATCTGATAATTTGGTCCATTTATGCTTTTCATAAATAGTTACGAAATTCATAATATTTTTTTTATTCTTCATAAAAATCTTCTTGTATACAATTTTGCATATTATATAAAATCTTAAGAGATCTGAATTAGTGACACAATTCTGTCCCATCTTTTTACAATTAATGATTTGTGTAACTTTGTATCATTAGGATTTTCGAAAGATTGGTGACTTTTTTACTTACATTTTCTGTAAACATAGTAAGAAATGTATATATATATATATCAATTATCCATTCCATATCCGACTCATGTGGATACATGTGGTTAGGCTTAAAGCCCACCTGGTCTCATTTGGCGCTTTATATCCAAATTATCCACTCTTTCATTGGCTTAGAAGGCTATTTTTATACACTTTATTCGGAATAAGCTCGTTAATTGGCACCATGTGCTATCTGCTTTTTTTTTTTTTTCCACTTTATCAATAGATTATCTTGGGTTTCCACATTACGTAAGTTAGCTATTCTATATTATATATATATATTAATTACTAATGTATATAAAACTGCTTAAAATTTTTTCATTGGGATTATTTTCAATTGATATTTTTAAATGTATGTTTTCAGTGCTGGTATTGGAAGAACTGGAACATTCATAGTTATAGATATGATTGTGGATTTAATTAAAAGACAAGGTACTGTATATACTTCTTTGCCTTTTATATACATAGATATCGGCAGTATTTTATTTCTAATACTGGCATACTGATTTCTTTGTACAGGACTTGATTGTGAAATAGACATACAGAGAACTATTCAAATGGTTAGATCTCAAAGATCTGGTATGGTTCAAACAGAAGCTCAGTATAAATTTGTTTACTTAGCAGTGCAGCATTATATTGATACTCTTCAGCAGCGAATTCAAGCAGAACAGGTCTTTCTTCAATTTATAATTTTAATGCAAAAGTGTTATTATTTTTCAATCCTTTAAAAGTTATCCTTATTTTTGTGGCATTATATCTCTTTTCGAAATATCTATTCTATCTATATATGTTCAAAAGTCTTGAAGAATTGTACATTATAATTAACTGTCTTGATAGTGCTACTATTTGCCCTTACTACTTTTTTTTTTTTTTTTTTTTTTGAGAAAAGGGAATCAAATGTACTTTCCCATATTTTTTTTCTTTTTGTGTTATTTAACTTAAAAATATATAATTTTCTGTGGCATAAAATTTTGCTGTATTATTTCATTTTTGTTGTTGGTTGTCAAACTAAGAAATTTCACACTACCTACAGTATAAAGTTAAACTATGTTTTATTCCATTTATTTATTTATTTTTAGGTATTAAATAAATTGTAAATCGTAGTTTTAAAAGATAGTCTTATTCATAATATCAAATCTTATCATATGTTTCTTATTTCACATGAAAAATTCTAATTAGACGCTAGAATTATAGGCATAGTCATTTTAACTGCTGACTTCTCTACAACTTCTTCATTTTCTTTGGATTATTATCATTATTACTTTTTCTTTTCTTTTAATTATATTGCATAAACAAAGTTTTGTGCATTTAAATAATTATTTTAGCAATTTGTTTCTACACCTAAATTTACAGCTAATGATCATTTGCACTGCTTCGAAAAACACAACTTTTATCAAAATATATTAGTTTTTATGTGTAAACATTAAATATTTTTGTAGGTTAAACTATTTTTCTGAGATTATTAAAACTAGTAATTGATTGAGAATTTTGTACTATGTTATGATGTTAATATTATAGCATTTGTTTTATACCTTCAGTTACAGCAAGCAATCAAAACGACACTCAGACATGCTTTATAAAAGGTGACCTTTTCATACTGAAAGGCTAAAGCATTCTAGGTTAATGTGAATTTGCTTTGAATTGGTTTAGTAAATCAACTTAAATATTTTATTTCATTAAGAATTGTATTAAATATCCAATCTAAGTTATTTTCTTAAGTATTCTTTCTCCTAAATTATTTTGTTTGAATTTATTAAAACATTTAAACTATTTCTTAATTGACTTTGAAGCTAAAAATTGTTAGATTTCATCCACCTCCTCAAGTCTTTTTATTTAAAAGCACCCACATATCACATTATCTTAAAATGATTTGTCTCTATGGGATCACCATTTCTGAAGAAAGAATATATATATGGTTGGGAGAAATTTGAAAGTTTGCTCCATTGATCAAAAATTACAAAGGTTTCACATCTGAATACTCTTTTATTGGCCTTTGCCCTGATCTAGAATTAAATTTACCCTGTGTCTGACTCTTGTTTAATAATTAAATTTAGTCAAACATATATACAGTGTATATAATATTAGAGGATATCTGTGGTAGCAGTTGCAAGAAAAATAGGGTGAAATTGATCATCATTACAAAAAGATGTTACAATTGTTTTATAAGACTTTTGTTTCAAAATCTCTTATTTTTAAATAAACCCTAAAATCTAAAGAGCTCACAAAAAAAGTGAAATTTTAATACAAGTCATTACTTGTTATATTTGTCATTTGAACACTGTTAATGTGTATTTTATTAATCTATACAGAAGAGTATCCAGCTTGGAAGAGAATATACAAACATCAAATATACCGCGGAAGCAGCTGGTGCCAATGAACCTTTAAAAGTGCTCTCAAATGTACCTCTTTGTGCAACAACTCTTAGTCCTCCTACACCAACAATGCCACCTATAGTCTCTAGGACATCATGTGAAAATTTAAAACCACCTGTGCCTCCAAGACCTAGTCCTGACACAATAGTACCCAGGTATACTATTTAAATTGTTAATTGTGCGTCTTGAGTCTGTTGCTCTATTTTAAAGGTATAGCTGCTTGAAGTGCTGTCCAAGAAAGATCAAGCTTCTGCTTTCATTCTGGAAATGTTACTAACTGTTGCACAAAAAATTATATTCAGATTTCATTACAAAAGAGACCATTTGACTATACATTGTAGTATGATAACTATTAATTGCTAACTATTTTGGCATCTAATTTGATCAGTCACAGGCATTTTTGATGAAGTAAAATGTTAGGGCAGTAAAGTGCCACTTTTGAATTTTTATTTACAAATCAGAACTACAGATTTTAGATGAATTTATGCGCCATAATTTTGTCTTTTAATTGCTGCTTTGGCTGTAGGCTATAAGCAAATAGGTCCTAAGATAAAACATTCACAATCTTTTTCCCCTTGTTTTTTAATTGCCAGTAAATACCAATTTTGCAAATTATTTTGTTAAACCTAATTAGTTACATTTTTAAGAAAAAATGCATGGTACTTGATATAATATCGATCACCAAAACATACAAGATATAAATTATACTGTCAAGTACTGCAGTTCAGAAAAGAAAAGTTGAATAAACAGTGAATTTCATTATTTTCTTCAGTTTACAATAATTTAATTTTCACTCACTATTTAAGTTCAAATACATATATATTATTCAAAGCATACAGAATTTTTTTTTCTTCAGTGTGAGTTCTTACATTTCACTCTTGAACCCTTTCCAAGATGGTAGTTATATTATGTAATCACCAAATTCTAATATTTCAATGTCAGTTACAAAAATAAATGAGCATTAAAATCAAATTTTCTTTGTTTTGTGCATAGTAAATTGGACTTTAAAGAATGAAAACATTTTGGAAAATGAAAAAATTTGCTTGCAAATCTGTTACTATTTTTATTATTTATATATTTATTTTATTTATTTTTTAAGGCAAAAGTATCAGTTGCTCATTAAATTAATGTTGGTAATTTATTCATCAATCCACGCATCTAAAAAATGTGGAGGAAATGATTATGCCTAAAAGAGTTAAATTCACAAACATGGTGTATTAGGTGCTGAGATTGGCATGCTGATACTTTGAATATTTCTTGTCACTATTGTCTTGGTAAAACTTTTCAGCAAAAAACGAAATATCAAAGAATTAAAAAACAGCTACTAAATCTCCCCCCCCCCAAAAAAAAAGAACCTGCTTTGAATAAAAATTATCCCTCTTATACAAAGATATACCTATTATATTGTAGCTTTAAATGGGGAAAATCTTGATTTGGATTATCATGATAAATAAATGTAACACATTTCTACACAGGAAACTTCTGAAATTTTCCTTTCTAATTAAATAAGAATTAAGAGAAGATATTTAATATGTCATTTTAATACATCATTCCAGGAAAGCTTAACTTTTGTTTAGTTGACAGTTGACACAGTTTAATTACTTACCGTTTTACACTGCAGAATACATTCTACACAGTACGTAAGTATACAAAAGTGTAAAATTACTTTTTGTTTATTTTAATAATAGCAATAACTTATATAAGAAATGCATTTAAAAAATCATAACAATAGTTTTTACCCTCAGACATTAGACATTCCTTTTTTTACCCATTTAGTTAACATTGCTTTCATCACTTTACATCCAGAGCTTGTATAATCCTAAGTGGAAAGTAGTGCACTTTAAATATTGATTTTTTTTTTTTTTTTAGTTACTGTGTTTACTGGCATAATAGTTGCATCCTCCTCCCCCCAAATTGCCTGTTTTGAAGCAGAAAAATCATAAAAATATTTTCCCCACATAAAAGTTGCAGTAACATGTTTGACCTTCATTTATGTCAATTAAATAGATAACTATTAAAAAAAAAAAAAAAAAAAAAGTCTTTTTTGTGTGCAACTGATGAAAAGACTATTTAATATACAACCAGATAATCTGGATAAAATTTTTAAGTTAATAATTTTATTATAATATCAGGAAGGTTTTTAGTTTTAAGAGTGTACAGTATTATGTAGTAGATTTCCCTGCATAGTAGTCGCACCTAGACGTTCATCATGAAAAATTTGGCAAAAAAAGTGTATATTACAAGAGTAAACACGTTACTTATGAGAACTAATGATTCCTTTTCATGTTGATTTCTTAAGCAGTAATTATTTTAATTTATTTTCCAATTAATTTTATCTTTTACTTTATTATTATCTATGGATTTTTTTTTTATTATTATTATTGGCTTCCAACATAGATTGGGGTATCCTTCTGCCTGTCCTTGTTGATGGTTTATAATCAGCATTGATGTGAATGTCCAATTATAATTTCTACTATTAGAATGTGAAAATGAAAATAAAAATAATAAAACAGAATTACAAAGCAGCTAAATTATAAAATTTAATTGCTAAAATTGCCAAACTATCTTTGAATTGGACTCCATAAATCATTTAGCAAGGGTGCTCATGTCCAAATACAAACGAGGTTTGGGGGGAAATTCTGAACCGCTGGGAAATTTTTGACATAAGTTTATTTATGCACAAGTCTATTATGCAAGAAAAAAAAATGGTTGTTTTTTTCCTACCCTAAAGGAAAATGAAATTGGAAACGATGTGTTTTTATGGGGCTTTAATGGCTTTTAAAAATTATGTATTATTTTACATTAAAGAAAAGGGGTACTTTCCATCATAAGTACTACAATTGTTTTCACACCTATTTCGAACATTTACCACAGTGACTGAAGAGTAATGCAGTATCATCGCACTAATGATCAGCAATGATATGAGGACAATTATTTTATTGTCAATTAAACTTTTCTAAAATTAGCCAGTCCCCCAAAAAACATTCTGTGTGTCTGCCATTGCTTGAAGTTAAAGTTTTATGAACCTTAAATCCCATAGCTTATTCTTGTTACAAAAAGCTTTCATGTGTATGGTAGGAGAAACGAAATTATTGGTATATATTTTTTTTTCTTTCATTGTAACTATGCAATTTTTAAAAATGACTTTGCCTATTTTTACATTAAGAAAAGAATTCTATTCAAAATTCACAAATATAAGACTAATTTCAAAGTAATCTATTTAATGGGCTTGATTTTAGACCACCTGATGAACCTCTCCAACTCTACGAAAATATACCCTTAAAGGATAAACCCTTAGTAGTACCTTTAACGGCATCTTTCAACATTGGGCCACCACCAACAATAGCACCACCTCCTCCTCCAAGAAAAACGTGACACTTTATGCCAACAAATTTGGGTAACTATTCTAAATGTTTTCAGTATGCTTATATTTTGTTATATCTATTTATTTATTTATTTTAATACACAATTAAATTCAATTTCTGTTTATTTTATTTGTTTTTTTATTTTTTGTTTCATTATTAACATGTGACCTGCTAGCTTGTACATATTTATGTTTATTTTTGTATGCCTGAGTTGCTAACTTTTAAGGGTGAAGTTCAAAGAAACAAAACCTTCTTCATGGTCTTGATACACTGGTTAAAATAAATTAATCATGAGTGCGACTTGAAAAACTCAGGATGATTCTTCATGAGCTGCATTACTCACTGTAATAAACTAAAAAACTGTGCTTTTTGTAAAACTTTCAGGGGAAAAAATCTTCAAGAAGAAAATGCACTTTTTTTTTTTTTTTTTTTTAGCTCATTTGGCCAAACAAATTTTTAAGAACTTTTTCTTGAAAGTTTTGTGACTGATTCATTGTTTGATGCACTGTAAAATACAGTTTCTGAGACAAACTAAAATTTTTCAAGCTTCTAACATAATTAGTTTATTTGTATTCATGTATGAAACTCGCCTGATGTTTCAAACTACATTCTTAAGAATTGTTTAAGTGCTTATTTGGAAAGGCTCAAAAATCCTTATCAATTTGAAGTTTCATAAAAAAAATTATGCCAGATATTGCTATGAATGAAGGGGGGGGGAAGGGGTCTAATAGGTCCATTATTGCAGATATTAAGTCACTGGTAGTTTAAAGCAAAACTTCATCTCATGCATTGCTTTTGATTTTGTTCATATCTCCAATGCTAAGGAATTTTAAAATCAAGTTATAAAAATTAAATATGTTCTAGAACTTAAAGGAGAATCAAAACTTTTATCTTCTTTTTAGCAACATTTATGGATTTCTAAACATTTTTCCCCCTCTTAACTGATATTAATTAATATTGATTATTTTTATTCATTCAATGCTCTTTTAAAATATATTAAATACACTGCAACTTAACTTCATAAATTGCAATGTGATTTATTTCTTCCTAAATATTATCAAAACGTTACACTAACCAATGTCTCAACACTTCAGTATCTGTAAAAATCAGCTCATTTTTAAAATCCAAATAATAATCTTTCTCTAACCATTTTTATAACGATGTTGCTATTGTTGTGTTGCCAATTAGTCCAGTGTAATTTTCACTGGTCGAAACATTTATGGCAAGTATTTTGAATTATTCACATAATACAAGTAGATCAATTTAAAAGCATACCTGTTGGTTTTTCTTATCACCCTTAAATTTGACGTATGTGGCAGCTATTTTGACACTGAAATATAATTGCGCGAATCTTGTTTAAGTGTGAAAGAGAATTTCCAACAATGTTGGGCAGTTAAAACTTTATTTGTGAGGTAAAACAGAAATGGAGACGCACAGCATTACTTAATCCTGTGATGATTTTATTTTGGAAAATTATAATTTAATAAAAATTTTTTACATTATTATTTCTTACAGCAAATGTTGAAAATGTTCACAACATTGCTGATGTTATTGATGAGGTTTCTTCAGTTAGAATTTATTTTAATCCATTGATCTATGCAGGACTTCTATGGAAAACCCTATCTGTGTGCAGAAATTTTTAAAATTTGCAGTAAGGAAAATGATAATTTAAAAAAAATTGAGTTAAATTACATTTTGAAAAATAAAATTATCACATGATTAAATAGCATTGTTCGTCTTCATTTCTCCATTTTCCAGTGCTTTGCCTCAGAAAGTTGTAACAGTCCAACAGTGTTGGAAATTGTCTTAAACAAGGTTCAAATAACTATATTTCACTTTTAGAATAATTGCCACATCTGTCAGATTTAAAGGTAATAAGAAAAACCAACAGGTACTCTTTTAAATTGATCACCCTGTAGTTATACCCACCTATGTTTCCATGATAAAAGCATGCAATTAGTTTTTCCGATATACGATTATCTGTCAACATTTTTGTTGCCAAATAAATGTTAACTTCTTTTTACTGACACAGTAGTTTATAATATTTTTGTGTTTGGTAAGACAGAATATATCGTATTTTGATCATTTGTAATAATGAATTTAAATTTTATCTGTTATCAGAAGCTGGTCATTTTCCTACTTTGTATAACAAATAAATGTTGTTTTGAAAATAACTGATTTAAATATAGAGTTGTTCAATTGTGAAGTCATTCTATGTAATATCGTTTATAATTACATCATGTCAAAATAGTGCATTCCATAGAATCTACAACCGTATAGTTTGGTGGATGACGCTGTTTTAAGAACTAGTATTTCTGGTATAAAAATAGATCGAATCAAAAAAAAGGGGGAGGGGGGCAAAGGATTCCAGGGTGTCGACAGATCAGGGAAATCACGGAAAAATCAGGGTACTTTATCAATCTGGAAAAAATCATGGAAATATCAGGGAATTTTGTAAAAATATTTAAAAAACAGGGAACTTTCATTTTTGCCTAGTGAACTAGATCGTTTTTAGTTGTCAATCAGCGTCTGACTCGCGGCTCCGTTTCGGATCATACGATACTCAACTGATGCAAACATTTTAGGAATCCAAAAACCAGAATACAAATCATACAAGAACATAGAAATATGAATCAAGGTTTTGAAAGAACAATGTGCACATGATAAAGTTTTCGGATTTCGCACAAAATAGTCTTTATATTCAGATGACTAGATGTCGTCTTTTTTTTTTTTTTTTTTTTTTTATAGATAGTGCTCATTTTGAAGCCTTTTTACATTATTTTTTTTTTTTAATTTGAAACGATACATTGATTGAAATAAAATAAGTTATTAGGTGGCCAGTTTATTTTGATCAGTCATCCTTACGCTTAAAATTGAACACTATCTTTAAAAAACGAGGAAACTTTCTGCTACATATTGTCTTTTAGTGTTCAACTAAATTTTATGTTTGGATCTATGAAATTGAACTACAATTTTATTAATATTAAGTATTTTTGTGGTTTTCTCTTATTTATTTCACTATATGAAGTATTCACCTGTTCGTGCATGATACACAATGGTGATTTACATGAAAGATTATGGTATGTATATACAGTGGACTCCGCTTAATGGGATCAGTTTGGGACACTGTGATTTTGATAACAATAAACGATATGCAAAATTAGATAAATTTACCCCACCCCCCACTCTAATTTACACATACTAAATTTCAAAATAAAATGGAAAAACTCACCTTATATTTATGTTCTGTATATTATCCTTTAAAACACAAGAATTGTATAGATAATTAAAAAAAATTATCAATGGTTGTTTATCTACAATTTTCTCTTAGAAGGTTATTAATAAATTGTTCGTATTCATAATGTTTTTTAAAGTCATCGGAGCGGTGTTGAACTCCACGTTTCAACACTTTGAATGCATGTCTCATTTCAGCACTTGTAGGAGGAGGCTCAATATCAACAGATTCTTCATCAGACTCATCAGTTCCATCATTCGTCTGTTTTCCTATGGCAATCTGACAGACTTCAGATTCTGTTAATGTGGAAGCTACTGGGACGCTTTGATCTACTTCCACCCATGCCTAGAACTCTTCAGGGGTCATATCCGAAGGAATCTCAATCTTTTCTTCAGATTTCTGGTCATTTTTTTTTTTTGCAAGATCCTGCGTAGGCGAAGCAGTTTTTGGTCGTTTGAGCAGAAACTCGATTCCAGGAAGCTGTTAACAGGTGCACCGCATCAAGAACGTTATTTTTCTTGGCCAAATCACTAGCTTTAAGATTTTGTGTGCACTCTATTTCATCCAGTAATCGTGCCCGCATTTCGTGACGATAATATGCTTTCAAAGCATGAATAATTCCTTGATCACAAGGCTGCAAAAGGGAAGTAGTGTTTGCGGGTAAAAATACAACATTAATATGCTTCAGAGTGACATTTAAAATGTGTGCAGTGCAATTGTCCACAAGGAGAAGAATATCTTGTTTTAGCTTATCGTAACACTTACGTATCCAGTCATTGAAAATGACTGTTGTCATACAGGAATTCTTGTTGGCATAGTAGTCGACAGGAAGTTTTTTAACACCTTTAAAACAATGAGGATTCTTACTTTTCCCTATGACTAAAAGTCTCTGTTTTTCTCCAGACATACTGACGCAACATAAAACAGTGATTAGGGCTGGACGATATTGGAATTTGAAATATCGATATCGCTACCATCTTATATCGCGATATCACAATATATCGATAATTTTCCCACTTAATTTTAGTATTTTTGAAATGTAAGCAATCAAATAAACAAACCGTAAAAGCACTTGCTATATTCAAAAATTTATTAAAATAGATTTTAACAAGTAATTGCTGGTACTTTATTTAATTAAAATTAATGTATGAAGGGTTCAGGGGTAGAACGACTTTACAATAAAATTTTGCTTCTGAGAAAAAAGACTTCGAGGACACGCAGTAAATGCTTGAGACCTCATTGGTTTTCCCCATTATACCATAGCTTGTTTCTTTTCTTAATAGTATTTCTACCCCGAAAATACTTCAAGTGGTGATAGTGCTCATTTAAAGCCAAGATGACACCAATTTCTCATTTTTGAAAAAAGGCTGTAAAGTGGTTTTAACCCTGGACCCTTCATATATCTCAGTTCATAACATTTAATGGCAGATTAATATAAACATAGTTTGAAAAGATTCACTTTTTAAAAAACTGTATAAATACAAATACTGTCATCGAAATCTGAACTCGCTGTAAACAACAACAAAAAAGTCAACTGTTTCCAATTGAATAAAATATGCGGACCGTCAGCTATGGATTTGCAGTCTCCATACGAATCCCACAAAGTTCTTTATTCGGTATTGTAATCGGACTCGGGAATGCTTGATTGACGCGTTAGTTTTTAGTAGCGTTGATCACTGCTGGAAATCGGTTTCGGTATTTTTTTATCAGTGGCTGCTATTTTTGGAACTTTACCGTTTTCAAGATTTCGATAAAATGAAAAGGGGAAGATCGAATTTATTATGCCGGAATAAATCAGATAGTTCGGTAAATAATGATTTTTGGCCCAGCCCTATGCCAACATGCAGAAATTTGCTCTGGAACGGTTTGTAGGCTTTGGAGATGACGTCGTAGGGCGGTTCAAGTAAAACTAGTGTTTAAACTGCCCGAAATGAAAATATAGGGGAGCTTCGTATGACCCCCTGGGCCTGTAAGATTAAAGGGTTAAGTTTGGTGTCAAAGCATTCGAAATTTTAAGTATCGATGGGCGTGTGGAGTCTAGGGGGGGTCGAGAATAAATAAAAACGCGCTCCGGTGGTTAGTTTCCGAGATATAGGTTAATTAATTATGGTAATTAGACTAATAAACCATGGAGCTGTTTTTTCCGCGATCCGGTATCGTCATCAACGGAGAGAAAGCAGTAGCAAAAGCATCACAAGCTGGTATTGATCTCGGGATTTTCTTATCGCCAGCCTGTATTTTTTACCTTTATCGAATTCGAGATTTCACTGAAATGAAAATGGGAATATCGGATATCTGATGTTGAAATAAAACCGATATGTCGGTATTTATCGATTTTTGGCCCAGCCCTAACAGTGATACGTTCTTTTGAGACTTTATGTCCTTTTAAGCTTTCATTCTTAAATAAGTGCGTATGTTCTGGTAGTGCTCTAAAATACAAAGCTGTTTCGTCGGCATTGTACACATTTTCTGGTGAATATGAGGCAATTAGTTTTGGCCACTCGTCTCGTAGCCAATTTTCCGCTGCTGGCTTATCGGCATCTTTTTATTCGCCGTGAATTCTCTTGTAAGCAATATTTTCGCGTGTCTTCCATCGCTGAAACCAACCATTTGTTGCAACAAAATCTTTTTTTTCCCATTTGAGCAGCTAAACTTTCTGCTTTTTGTTGCATAAGGGGTCTGTTGACTGGAGCATCACGTTCTCGAACATTTTCAAACCAAAGTCTTAGAGCCTTCTCAACTTGCTCATCTTTACCAGCTCTATTACGTTTGCACTCCGTATTTTCATTTTGTTTATCTCTTCTAGTAAGTTCATCACGATTTTTCAAAATTTTACACAATAAAGGCTGAGAAACGTTTAACTGCGCTGCAGCATTGCGCTGACTCATTTTTGGTAACCTGTCATAATGATTTAAAATTTCGATCTTTTGTTTTAACGTTAAATCATTTCACTTTCTGGCTTCCATATCGACAAGCTGCATGTAAGGGAGCAAGGCTTAAAATGTGAATACGCTCATTCTGAGTTCCGATAATGTCCAGTTCACATGCGCTGAAGATTAAGGGGAACTCCAGGGGTAAACAATGTATTGAAGGAAACGTTCTCAGGAAAAAAGCTCCCGTTCCGTCTATCTATCATGTGAGGGGTGTGGTTTTATGGGATACCGTTTGTCGGCTCCTTCCGACTGGTCATAAGAAAAGCCATAAATTTTTCGATTACAATGCCCAGTAAGTGAAAACGGGCCAGAAAATGGTTATCTGACAACCACTGACCACCAGCAGGATGTGCGTATGGTGCGTGGAGGGGGGAATTCCAGGAAAGTGTAATTCCTCACTCCTTTGTTCATTCCCCATTTCCCTAGGGGGAAGAGGGAGAATTCTGGGAAATTCAAACAACAGCAAAGGGAAAGAAAAGAATGGGTTCCTTCTGAATACATTGTGAATATTCCTTTGCCAGTTAAAATGAGGTTCAAAAACTGATAACATTAACCGATGTAATGATCACATAAAGCGATAATTTTAACATACAAATGAATAGAGAAAATCGGGACCAAGTGATTTCGATAACAATAAGCGATTGATAACATTAACCACGATCACATTAAGCGGAGTCCACTGTAATTAGTTCTGGAAATTTTATAAAGATAGTGAGGGAAATCAGGGAACTTTTTTTCTCAATTTCTGTAGCCACCCTGGATTCTGCACATTCTCTTGGAAAATATTATGCAATGCCTGCATTTTTTTAATTGATAAAAATGATGTAAAAGCTTAACTAGGAAAAAACATTAATAATAATTTTGATAATGCCATAATGATTAGGATTTTGGGGTCAAAAATATCACAAAAGATAGAATTTTTGGACTGAAAAATTGCCACATATGTTCTAATGTCTGGCAATTGACAGACATCTGGAGATATAACTTAAAATCTTTTTTTTTTTTTTTTTAAACAAAAACTTCTGCAAAAACCAGAATTTATGGTCCAGAAATAGGGAGAGGGAATCTTAACACAACAATTAAATCAAACCCTTTAACAATTATGTGACATAAGTTTTGGAAAATTGTCCATTATGTCTAGTCATTAAAATTGGTGTTTGATATTTCATCTTTAAATACTTTCTATCTTCTCTGCTTCATCGGTCAAATTAAACTAATAATTTATAAGTTAGTACATGCATCTTTGTACTAATCAGAGTCCGCATCGAAATTGTGAAAGAAATGCTAATTGTTTATGTAAATCAATAAGACTGTGATTAAATTTCACCTTGATAACTTTGCTCACACTACAGGGTACACGGGGTCCCCCCCCCCCCCCCTAAAAATGGTAATACGCTTTAATTCTTTATCCGTTAGAGATAAGTGGGCAATCTGAATTTAAAAAGTATTCAAAATAACATAAAGGAAAAGATCACATCAAATGATCACATTTCAGGGGACTTATGCAAATTACAAAAGTATTAGACTGTAGTAATAAACATTATTATTTTATTTTTTTTCAAATTCATGTTGAGCCCCTAACTATCATCTTTATTTAAAGGTATCTCTGACACGTTTTAGGATGAAGGGCTGAGATTTCGTACATCACCTCACTATGAATGGGGCACATTTTACTAATTGCGAATTTTTTATTTTTTGGTAAGCAGGGTCATTTACAAATTTAAAAAGTGTATTTTAGCATAATCTTTTTTCCTACATTATTTTATCATTTCAATTTACATTGCCCATTTATCCCGAATAGATACCATGTTGCCACCTTTGTAGGGCTCCCTGTATGGTAAGTCAGCTCGGAGAGTTTTAAAAGTGCTGTGCAAAGTGATGACAAGAATGTAGGTGAATTGATGAAACTGTAGGTGAAGTACTGCACATCATACTACAGTCAAACTTTGCTATGTGGTTACCTGCTTGTAAGGTCACCCTGCATGTATGGTCACTTTTGAAAAGTCCCAGCTGGCTGAATAGGAATTCTATATATTTTAATATCATTTAATAGATCCTGCCATCATAGCTATACATTTATATGGTCACTTTGATCACTGTAGAAAATATTTTTGAAAATTGACAAAGCTATCTTTCAGTAAGAGATAAGTAATCTAGCCTTTCGTCATTGTGTTGATAGTGTAAGGGACAGTTTGCAGGGTTACTAAAGGGCTTAACCCTTACCCCCAAACAAACACACAACCACCACCACCAAGGTTAAAAAGCCACTCATTTCTTTGAAAAGGGGATTGCACCTTGATCTATTCAATGTTTAGAAAGGGAAAAAAATGTCAGGTGCAGAGCATGTGTCACTCCCATCCCTAGAATAAGTTCTAAGTTTATTTCACATGTTTCTTACTGCATTTTCATTGAACACTGTTGGTTGTTTTTTACGCAATCTGAGGCCTCAGAGGAACATTTAAATACTCTTAGTGATCTTGAGAGAGTAGGAGTAAGAACATCTAAACCGAAGGAAAGGCAATCCTACATAAATGAATAGTTTAAATGCTGAATTGTGTTTCTAACTTCTGTAAGTATATTATGCATCCATTATTATTTTCTTGTTTGTATCAAACTGCATCAACAATTAAATAAAAAATATTAATCTAATAACAATCTGTTCATGTATCTGAGTTAAAATAGATGGCTGTTTACTTGTATCTCATATAGGGTCACCCTGCTTATAAGGTCACTTTTCTATGGTCCCCACGAGTGATCTTATAATGAGGTGTGACTGTACTACTTTGACTTATAATGCAGTTGTATTTTAACTAGAAAGCTAATGAAAATTTTTTAGTTTGTAACGATATTTTTAGAAAATGTGATGTTTGAATAAAATAATTTATTCTGATTATATAAATCTAAATTCTCATTTTAACTTTTCTTTTTACAGATAAATTGAAAATACTAATGTTGTATTCTGCTGCTCATTGCACAAAGTATCTCTTAGCTGCAAGAAACAGGTCTTTAAAGACTGAATTGCAGATCAACAATGCCAGTATACTTGCAGATGTGCTTTACTAACTATTTTAAATACATATTGCTTTGTACATAATGAAAATCATTCCATGTTTTTCTTTTTTCATCACTTGACAGTTTTCTTCCATCAGCATTTTATTTATCTGGGTATATGCAATATTTTGCTATGTCTCTTTTTAGGTTTCCAACTAAATTGTCCTACATTTTTGAGATTGTGATTGTCTAGCCTTATGGCAGGTATATAGAGCTTTTAAAAAAACATGAACTTAACCTTTTTGGCATTATATTTAAAGATGTGTAATTTATTTGTATTTTTCTATTTCCATCAGAGTGGTATGTAATGATTTCTCTGCTACTGGCTTATAATTGCAGTTGTTTTGAAACTTTATTTATAGTTGTGAACAGTATTGTCAGTTAAAGTAATTTATTTTAAACACCCCTTTGAGAGTCAAAAAAATTTATAATGTAATAGGAAGAAAATACACAACTAAAATCAATATCATCTGTGTAGTATTATAAACATGTCTCATCATACAAAACTTTTATAACATTTTCCACAGATATTGAATTCATTTTAAGTATTTGATTGAAAACTTAATTTATTACAAATTTATTCAATTACTGTATTTTATTAATCGCCTGTTGTGTGGCTGTATAGCCAAACATTAGTGAAATATATATTTATTGTAAAAAATAAAAGTATGTGCATATGCATTGGTGTGTAATACAGTGCACTCCCAATTATCCAGATTAATCACTAGGAGAGGTTGTATGGACCCCAAAAAAAGCATGGGTAATCCAAAAACTCCTTTTTATTAAAGAAAAATATCCGTGCAAAAATTAAAAAAATACTTACATATATGCTGTATAACTAGGAATGTTCATTTTAACTTTTACTACTTAAAAAAAAAAAATCTGTAATATGTCTGCTTCTTTTCATTCATGTCTTGTCATATATTGACACATTTTTTTATCATAGTAATATCACTGTAATCGGATCCTCTTTCTACCATATAATCTAATAGTTTTTACAGATTAAGAAGCAGCAGAGTGAGAACATTGATTTTATGTGTGCAATGAATACGAAAAAGTCTTTGTGTGTGTGTGCAGTATGTGTCTGTATGAGTCCAGAATGAGCACAAACAATCTGCTAACCAGATAAATTCCACAGGGACAATCTAGAGTATACTGTATTTCAGTGTATGAAAGTAATGATTTAATCATCTCTTTAATTACAGATTTTAATAAAAACTACAGCAATAAAATATATTTTCTCCAAACTCAATTTATTTGTATTTGGTTGTTAAAAACAGCGATCTAAATTGACTTTCATTTAATATAACAGTGTTCTCTGAAATTTGACGACATTGTTTTTAGTGCAGTCTTGTTTTAAAAAACTTTAATGTTCAGTCGAACCTCTGTTTGACAAAGTTGCTAAATTTTGAAAAAACTTTGTTGCATGGAAAATTTGTTAGATATTCATCTTTTAAAACTTTTCAATAATTTGAAGTGTCTGGAAATATCTTGAGAATTAGGGATGGGGTGAGAAATTAAGAGCTCAGGATAAAGTTCATTAAATAGCGAATGCACTTTGCTGTTTCAAGGTTATTTTATAAAGAAATTCACAAATATTCTTGGTTCTAAGGCAAAGTTTGCAAAATAGAGGTCCGATTGTATTTATGAATTACTGTACAGATAGCTGTTATTTTAATATTCGTGATTTCTCCCTGAGGTGCTAGTATATAACGAAAGTTATATACTTTTATTAAAAATGTAGATTAAACATTCTATTTAAAAAAAAAAAAAAAAAAAAGGAAAAATCTAAATTAAAATCATAGTGGCAACATTTATACATGCTTATAGAAGTTCTCTACATTGATTAAACCAAACTATATGCAAAATAAAAACTTCAAAATGTATACAAATGCATTTTGCATTTGTGAATTTTCAAGTTACAAGACTTGCATTAATCTGAAAGATGTGAACTATCTTGTAACTTGAAAGAAATTGATCTTGGGGATGGTAACTTGAAGAGTGTATTAATGGAAGATTGGTGCCAGTTCTAGACTTCAATGACATGTTTCTCAAAGTCAGTCATGAATCTCAAATTGTAAATGAATCCAGAACATGACAACAGTTCTATTACAATACTTATCAATCTTAAGGATACACGGCATTAGTTGACCTGACAGTTCATCATCTGACTACGGATATATGTAAACATCTGGTTTCTGGCAGAAGCAGACATTGCCACAGGTAAAGTAGAATTAAATATCTTCCATTTGAAATTGCCAGGGATTATTTTCTTATCAATAGATGCAAGGGAATATTTGTAAAAGATTTTTTCCAGTTTACCAGATTAAATGATCGCTTACATAGTGTCAGTATTTTTCTTTCGTTATATTTTTTAGATTCATCTCTGCTTCACTTTAACTTATTTCTTCTTTTTTAAACAGTTTTAAAATTATGTAGTGACTGCCTTCCCCTCTCCTCTTTCATGACACTCATATTTGTTGGCAATCAACTTTATATAGCATTAATGTAAGGCAGATCAGTGTGGTTTTTTCAAAAACAATTTTCTGGTATTTGTTCTTGTCAGTTCGTCATGTTGTTTTCTATTTAATTTTTTTTTTTTTTTCTGGTGTATATCCGTGCTATATGTATTAATATTAGCTTTTAGTACTAGTGAAAATTTACTAAATCTGAATATTTAATGAAAACCAAGCTATTGTTATATTTAATTATGTACACCTAAAAAAATAGTGTATAAAAATTACCTTAATTTTACTATTGTATTGCCTTAAATAATTTAAAATATTGTAATTTTATGTAACTTAACCCATTTGTGCCTAGTATCCCTTTTTCGGAATGCTCAAATTGAGAGCTTTTGCTGACAGTCTCAAAAATTGGAAATCTTATTTAATTTTCTTCCACAAAATAGTTTTAAGATAAGCAAGTGGGGCATAAAATTTTCGCTTTTTAAGGAAATTGTTACTTGATCATTCAGTTGATGGCTGAAATTTATCAGCAAAAACAAACTGGGCTCAAATGGGTTTATTGTTTTCAATATATTTAGGGAAAAGCTTTTGCAATTCCTGGTAAGAGTATTTTAAACGTGATAAACAAATTGCAAAAAAAGAACACTGTATTGATTAACATCATTGTTATTATATATATATATATAATTGCTTGTTGAAATATTAAAAAATTATCTGTTTTAGTGTTGAATTGAAAGTGAAATAAAAGTTTATATTTATCTAATTTGTGTTTATTTATATCTTAAGAATATTGTTTTCTTTAGCAGAATAAGCAGGGGAAAATGTTTAATACAATCATAGCAGGATTGTGAAATTGATTACTTTTAAAAACTGTTCCAACAATAAATATATGAATGCCATAAACGAAAACATGTATTATTAGCAATCCTGCACAGCATTGCATGTGAGCAACTGTAGCATGTATTAGATCAGTGGTTCCCAACCTTTTAAATTGTGCCAAGGATAACTTACAATGTCTCCCCCCCCCCCCGAAAGATTCCTCAGCATACAGTTTTTTATTCTTCAATTATATTTTTTAGAACATTATTTATCAAACCAGTTTCTAAATATTATTTACCTGTAGCTTCTCGTGGAAGTTAAAAGTGCACTTATAGAAAACAGGGTGCTTTTCTTTAATTCTCCCCTGTTGGTCTTAATACTAAATACTAGGATTGGAAACATCTCTTGTCCAATGTAAAAATTTAGAATCTCTCTATTCTAAAAAAAAGTAAAGGGTGCTGTCAATAGCTTGTTTAGCTATCTTCTAAACCATGGGGATTTAAATTTAAAGAAACATGTCCACGGGTTTGGAAAATTCAGAGGAACCTGATAAGCTGACTTAAATTTCGAAAATTGAATTATTTTAGATAATAAAAAAGCTGAGAAAATGGTTACCAGATTTGGCATAAAATCATTTATTCCTTTGCAACGAAGCAATTCCAAGTATGTAGAATCGTATGAAATTGACAAATATGAAATAGAATGACACCCTTTTTACACCAAATTAAAAAGTACAGTAAAACTCGCTTAAGACGCTTTCCCACCAGTCCCTGGACATTTCGTATACTAATCAATGTAAAATCCACTTGATAAGACGCTTTTGTTCTGCTTTGTGTCATCGCTTAAGACGCTGTTCTCATATTTCTGATGAAGCTTTTTTTTTTTTTTTTTTTTTACCTTTTCTTTCTGAAAGGTATTGCAATCCCTCAGAGGTTAGTCACAGTATACTAACACTCTAATACCCTTTGATAAGTATCCATTCATTCAAAACCCATCTCTCCCACGCTGCTGTCAGGTTGTTATGCCCTTCTTGACTCAGGAATACAGAAAGATTGCAATATCGACATAGTCTGGGTTTTCTCTCCCTTGACCATGAATGTCTCCTGGAGCTAAAAATCCAATTCATCAAAATTCGCTCCACTTCTGAAGGGGGTGTAAAAAGTAAAATCAGTTCCATAAATTACATCAGTGCAGCTTGGAATGAAATTAAACCAGATGTAATAAAACTGTTTTCGGAAAGCTGTGTTTGATATGTGGGACAATTCAATTCAGGCTGACATTTCACTTCCAGAAGATGAGGATTGTCAATCATTGGAGAATTTCCCTGATTATACAACGGTGGATGATCACCTCGTGACCTGCAGGATTCGGACTTTTAAAGAAATAATTGCAGATACCACATTTGAAGGGATTGCGAAAGAGGAGGACGAAGAAACGGAACCGACAATTATACCTACCGTTACTACTGGCTTGTATTATGTAAGTGAGCAGCAGAAAGTACTGTCCTCTTTGGAACATACAGAGGAAATGTTGACCTACGTCAACAAAACTGATAATTTTCTTGCTGCAAAACCTTAAAGAAACAAAAATAGATGCTTTTTTTCTCCAGCACATTAGAAATGTGAAGTTCAGTGCATATATATTTTCATTTGTACAATATTATCTATGCAGTATAATAAGTATCTTATGTAATTTCTAAATGAAGAGCAATACATACGTAGATTTTGTTCTTTCCCAATTCACCCTAAGACGCTTTCCCATTTAAAACGGTCTTTCAAGCTGGTCCGTTGAGGAGTGCCTTAAGCGAGTTTTACTGTATATGAAATAAATATCTCAAAGTGTGTTACACAAAGTTGACAATTTTCAAATAGTAAGTTTGTTTAGACAACAGGAGTTTAGAATTAGCGATTATTCGTTTTTTCCAAAACAGTAACTAATTGTAACTGAATTTAAAAGCGCCATCTTGGTATTAGGTACAATCTGACAAAATGGTATCTTTCCAAGCAAGGTGTTTCTAAACCGCAAATTCAAAAATGTTAGAACCCAATATCTTGAAAATGAAAAATAATTAAAATGCAGATTATTTTAAAGCCGGTTCAGTCCAGCTGGAGTATTGGCTACCAGTAGAAATATTTGGTGGCGTTCACTGTGTTATTATAGCAATTGTAGTACACTTTGGATATTTGCCAGCACGGCAAGATGATATAATTCGTGGTGCTAAATATGCCAATCTGCAAAGGATTGTGTAATATATGGACAACGGTTTTCCGGGAACCTTAAATGAGCAGTAATTATAGGTTGTGAGCATGTGTAAATCGCCAAATAATGAAACGTCGCCATTAGTGACAAGCTATTCTAGCTGTTCCGTAGTTTTTATCAAAGAAAACATACGAAGTATTGTTTTCTTACAGATTAACTATGCATATACGCAAGTCGCCAAATTATGAAAATTTGCCAATAATTGGCTAATACGCAAGGTGTTCCATGGGTTTCACATAATTAAAAATAGTGCGAAGTTTAAATTTTTATGTTCCAAGCAACATGCAAGAACCAAGCAATGTGTAGCTCAGTAACATTCAATCTGATCCAACCTCTGGGTTTTGATTGTTGAAATTATGCCTTATGAATAAGCCTTATTAGGGGCCGAATGCCTCATACGAAAAGCGAGCATGGCAAGTCTAGGGGCCTTGGCCCCTAGTATATTACAAAAAAAAAAAAACATTGAAAAATTATATACTTAATAAATTATTTCACATTCATTTAATTAAGACTAAAAACAAGTAAGAATTTGTCAAGTCAAATTTGTACTGAAAGTATTTTGTGTAAGGACCTGGCTGACTTTTTAAAGTTTGATCAGTAACATTGGGAAAGGGGAAAGCGAATTTGCCTTGTTTTATTTTATTTACAGTATAGCATTTATTACTCCCTTTTACTTATTTACAATATTAGTATAGATCAAAAAAAGAATATTTACCTACATTAATAACATTAACAATAAAACTTTTAATTACACATAAAAAACACATTGTAAAATATTCACAATATTTATTAAAAAATTATGTACAAATTTTATTATCTATTAGTACATCTATGTAAGTGTCTCCTCACTCCTAATATATTCCCCAATATCTCCTTGGTGATAAACAATAACAGCAAGAGGGTCAGCAGTTCGTGTTTCTTCAGCAGATTTTGCAGATACACCAAATCCCTACAATAGAGTAAAAATAAATAATTTTGAAAAGTGTCCACTAATCACAGTTTCAAACAAATGGTACAGTTAGTTTTCTTATTTCCCAATTCAACAAAGCTGTAACTTCCTAGGAGTGGGTGATGACCCATGTAAACATGGCAATAGTCACTGGTGCTCAGCAAATAGCTATACAATTAACCTAAAGTGAACAAACAGGGCCTATTTTTAACACAGAAAGCTGGTTAATTTAGTAACCTTGCTGTGTACAGTTAATTTTAAATCAGCATAATTAAAATAACTAATAAGAACATGACTTTCATTACAAAACTTCTCAAAATCCTTAAATAACTCAAAAAAGATTACACTTCATTACATACAACATATAAATATACACATAATTACATTAAAACAATTTCATTAAAGCACTTACCTAATTTTTCATGTGCTTATTTCAAAGTTCAGAGCACATAGGGGTTGGAAATGCATGTTATGTTACAAGTAGCTAAACTACAGTAGTCGCTACTTTTTTCGTAGTTTGTAGTGCAGTCCACTACTTTTAACAAAAATAGTTAAACAATTTATAGTAAAACACTACAAAATCACGAGTTTCAAGTAAGTTCTGGCAAATTACTTTTTATGTTACTGTTGATGCTTCATTGCAGACACATGGAGGATCAAGAGGTGTGATCACCCCTTTTTCCAAACACAGCTCTAGCAATAATGCCATACATAGTGATTTTCACTCAAAACTTTTCTCTTGTAAAGCTTGTATAGTTGAATCTGATCATTAAAGGGATGAGTTTTTCTACAAAAGTAAACAACACCAGTTTTATTGGTGTTTTCTAGAATTGAAATCATGTATGCCCACATGGCAAAGAAAATAATATAGTTTTACGTGAAGAATGACAGCTAGGGGTAATGTAACTGGAGCATGCACAGCATTGGCAAATATCATTTTGTGCAAAAAGGGACTTTACATAATGCAAACTAAAACTTTTTGATATGAAAACCTTATTTTTTTACAGGATTGCTTAATTATAAAATCAGGTAACAACCGAGGGAATGGAATTTAATTTAAAAAAATTTTGTAATATTGTAGTTTCTACTCTTAGTGATAAATAATAAACAAAAAAAACTAACAAAAATTTTTCTTTTTAAATCATATGAAATCCTATTTGTTTTTATCCTTCTTCAAAAAGGAAATAAATCTGTGATGAAATTTTTGTGCAATGATTTTAAAATAAAATTGGATGTTACCCATTAAGAAGATGTACGCAAAAAAATACATTCACAAACTAAATAGCCTCGCAGAATATAAGACCATGTGGGCATCAATAAGATTAAAAATAAATAATAGATAAGCATAACAAAAAGATGACCAAAAAACATTCAATACTAGTCAAAATACATCTTAGTTAACGAAATTTTAAAGCTAAATTTCTAAAAATGTTATTTATATTAGTTGAAATTAAATACCTAGGATAAAAATTATCTTTTGTAAAACCTGTAGATTGTTAATAAAAGTACTAGGTAGCTTAAAATATTCTAAATATTTCTACATTATACATATCGAGGATTTATATGGAAATTACCTGTTGAACATAAGTGAATGGTCAAAACTTGATTTCATAGTCAATAAAAAGTTGATTAGTTTTATGCAGGGACTTGAACCGAAAAAGAGAAAAAACTTATTTTGGTGAACACCTGAACTGAACCAGAAAATAATATCTCTTCATTTTGGTTCAGTATATTTTCAATCATTTTGTTAGTGTAACACACTTATCAATATTTTTAAATTTAATGTCAACTATAATTTTTATCATTACATGTACAGTCTGTTTTCATTTCTCAGAGCCTTCCTTCCATTTACGTATGCATCAGGTCTGATTCGATTTCATCAAAATAGGGGTGGACAGAAGTTTAGAACACCCTTTTATGTTTAAAACTCTGTTTACTCTTGAACTAGCAATATGCAGAATAGTTTCTGAAATTCCGAAATGAAATAAAACAAAATGGAAAACATAAAAAGACAGTGAGCGAAAAAATAGAGCTTCAAAAAATACCCATCTCACAGCCTATGAACCTTTTTCCATGTAGAATCGTCTTGTTTGCAGTCATTCTGCTTTAGTAAAATGGAGGATACATTTGCTTCTCGATTTTCTGTTTTGATGTTCACTACTACTTTTCTGTTTTCAGTTTCGCGTTAAACTACTTGTAGAAGGCAGATTTAATTTTGATAATGGAATTATATTTTTAGTACAAATAAGTATGTACATAAAATAAAATTATTCATTACGAACTAAACCAAAAACTTATTTTTGGAGGAACAAATAAAATTACAGTTCGAAGACCTGGTTTTGTGTGTAATTAGTTAAGGTAAACCTACATAAGGGGTATCTGCTTAGGTGTGGAAGATTTAAGGGGTTCTTACAGGTGGGGTTAATTAGTTTTAGCAATAGTTGTTAATCAGAGCCATTTCCTAACTAGAGCATATGAATAGTTTTTCCTAATTAGTATATCAATACGCTTAAATGTGAATGTAAATTGAAGCCTTTAGCAAAATTTGTCTTCCAAAGTAGCAACTCACTTCAAAAGTACTTGTTTTTTACAAATGTAGTTAACTACAAGTTTAATATATTTTTAGAAGTTGTAACGGTAGTTCACTACCAAAAAAAGTAGTTTTTCCTACCACTGAGAGAACACTTCTTGCTATCTTCACTGGGCAACTCACTTTACTGTTACCTTCACCCTAACCCTCACATTCAACAGTAGTTAACTTCACTGCTTCCTCATCCCTCCCCCGCACTGGCACTTAATCTATCGCTGCCATTTACTATTTCCTCCTCCCTCCCATAACAAACATTATTTTTGTTGAATGCACAAACACTAATTATAAACAATTCAAATTCCATCACTCAAAACAGCATGCAGTAAAATATATATCGTATATACTCGAGTATAAGCCGAGAAATTTTGATTAAAAAGTTGGGGGGGTTGGTCTATACTTGGGTTAGTAAAAGATTGGGACGAGTGAGGTTCAGTGACCCGGGCGCCATCTTAGATTTCATTTTTTTTTCTGTCCTTTTCTCGTGTTTGGAAAATGGACAGACTAACCAAAAACGAGAAAAATACGGGACAGAAATATTTTCATGAAATAAAAGAAGATTTGCATGTTTAAAAAAAAAAAGAACTTACAAAAAATTTTCTACATTTCTCACGAAAATGTAAATTAAACTCTAGAAAACAGGGACCTTAAACATTCTTAAAATTTTCCATATTTGTCGAGGGATCGATCTTTTCGGCCCTGCGTTTTTATATTCGGCTTATACACGGGTTTTCGATTTTTAATTTTTCTAGGTAAAGTTATAGGTTCGGTTTATACTTGAATATATACGGTATGTATAAATTTTGAAAAACTTGCAGCTAACATTGCTAACTAAGTAGGCTAATATTTTAAAAAGTTTATTAATTTTGTAAATTTTTAAATTCAGTGTATAACAAACACAATTTACTATAAAGAATTTAAAAAGAATTCTTAGTGCTATTGAAAATTTTTAACAGATACTTACAGTAAAATTTGCTTTCAATCAAATTTTATAGTAAGATTGTAACTTCCCCCCCCCCCCCCCAGCTGGACCCTTCGCACGAGAAGGCTATAGATAAGCTCATGAAGTGTATAATGATGAATCTGACAATTTTAATCCCTCAATTTCATATTCACATGGCAATATTTTTAGTCACAGTCAGAAATATTTTTAATTACTGGCAAAAAAGAACTCGTAATACATGACTTGGCCATGAAAAAAAAAAGCATTAATATGTTGAGACATTTAATGAATGGTAAAAATATTGTGGAAAAATACTTACCAATGGAATATCATGCATAGAGTAAACAACAACACCTTGGTATTTTAAAGTGTTTTCTGATATCCTTGCTAGTCCAGTTTTTAAAACATTATGACCATACAAAAACTGCTGCTCAGCATTTGGTTTGAGCCACACTTTATGCTGTTGCAAAGAAAAAAGGCAACATTAAGCATTTCGTGTGTTATTTGCCAATTCAGATACTTTCATAATGCTTTATAAAAGAAATTCGAAAAGGGCAAACATAATTTTACTTACTTTAGCATATGGGGCTATGTATTCTAGTGCAGTAATGTGAAGCCTAAATTTTCTTGTTTTTGTGAGCTTTCCAAAACACGTACCAAAGCTTAACAGTTCATCCCTGGGAACACTACATGCAAGCTTCATATTTGTTTCACTACAAGAAAACAAAATATACATACTTCATGTTTTATAGTGAACTTTAAAGTAGCTCATAAAATCAATCTCAAATACAATAGTCTCAAAAAATTGCAGTTTTTAAACCTTGATATTGAATTGACTACAGAATTATGCAGATTTTAGGTAATGTTAATATTCCTTTCTGTTAAACTACTTAAAAATACAAATGAATAGTAAAAATTTATCTATTTACTTGAGAATTAGTTATTATAATTATTATTTTCATGACTACAAATTTAATTCATACCACTAGGTAGTTTTTATTAACTTACAGGCATGTGGATTTGATTTCAACAAACATTGTATAAATGTCATTATTTTCACAATAAATTTTAAATGAATTATAATTTGAAAAACTTACTTTTTGAAAGGCTGTATGATCAGAAAAATTAAAATATTTTATGCTCAATAAAACTTTAGATATTAATATTACTAATACATAGCATTAAAAATTAGGGATGCACCTGATATTGATTTTGCTGGATATCCAAAGCTACTTTGCCTGCCAGATAAGGATACCAATGTGATATCTTGTGTGAGATATGCTTTCAGTTATAATTTTTTTTTTACAATTTCATCTCAGAAAAATAAATTACAAACATGGTTCACACACCATTAAAAATAATACAGTCGACTCCGGTTATAGTGAACTTTCAGCTATAGTGAATGCAAATTGTTAGTTCTGATTCACTTACATTAAAAATGTGCATAGCATTTTTCAGTTTTAGTGAACATGACTTTGGTTATAGTGAACTTAAAAGCTGAACTTTGAAAATTCTGGAAATGGCAGAGATTAAGTTTTTCGATGTCTACATTCTCAAAGGTTGTCTGTATTGCATTCAATAAATACACAAAGAGATGATCAAGCATCTGTTCCGAAATACAGGTAAATTGTCAGTGGCTAGGCTGAGGTCTGTGTGCTAACATGGCGAGGAAGAGAGGGGAACAATAACACACTAGACTCTTGTACCTCTGTGAAACCAGGAATTTATACACTGCAGTGATGCTTACTTACTGCTTTAGCTTTTCAATTCCCTTTCAAAATAGCCCAAGTCTTGTGGTGTATTCCTTCCATACTCCTATTCTCCGATACCCCCAGTTCTTAAAAGATAAGCTCATCTTTTCCACCCTGTATGAAAGTCCGCGACACCCACACTTCCACAATGAAGAAGAAACATGTAACTTTTTTCATTCTCATTCTTGACCAAAAAGAAAAGACCACAAGCGCTTCAATACAATTCATCAAACTGTGCCCATCCTCAGTGCATTCACGCTTGCTATCCGGGGACGTCTGAAAAAGGGGATTAAATTTTTATTTGGTTAGAATCAATGGCATTTTTCACCTACTAAGCACTTAACAAAAAGTAGGGTACATTTCATGGTGAACAAGAATGGACATATCTCTCGTCCTTGATTGATTGCATTTTCCATTCCTGGTATAGGTAAAAATTAGCGGTCGCCACTTGCCACGTGGTCGCCATTGCTGTACGTTTCAGCAATATTTGTCAGAAATTCAGCAGTTTTAAAATAATGGGAAAGTTTAATTCAAGGAATACATCACATGGTCGTGGAGGCTGTTGAAGTGGAAAGTGTGTGGGGCAGTGTTAACCACACATTGTCTTTGCTCATTGACAATGACTTACCATCCATTCTTCAATATAGAATGCAAATAAATAAAGCAATCAATGAAGCACTTTAGAGATATTTGATCCTACATCTGCCATTAACTTCTGGTCCTTGCAGCAGAAACAGGGCGACATTGTTGCAGAAACAGGATGATCTAATGCAGGCAAATTCTCTTTAACAGAATTGAAAAATGCGCTGAAGACCACTTACAATTACATGAAAGTTTCAATTAACAATGTTTAAATGCACCCACACCTTTGTATGTACATGTACGCATAAATATGCTGCAGAAAAATTTTTGAATTTCTGCAGCTTATTGCAGAAACCATGGCAAAATTCTGCCACTGGGCCTCTGGTGTTCTGTTACTGTCAGATATCAATGCCCCAACTTCCATAGTTAAAACCTTTTTATGAACTGCAGGCTTTGCCTCTGGGCTCACTATGAGTGTAGCTCTATCACTGTCTTTAATACCAGTTTTATTTAATAAGTAGAGTTGTACAGTATAAAAATGTAATCTAAATCTATTCATAATATTTTATTAAACAAACATAAAAGTTAATTTAGATACATATTTTTGCATAATTTCAAAGATACCTTGATTTCTTTTAATGATTCTTTCTGACTTGACTGACATTCATGGTATAAAGATGTTTATTTTTATAAATTAATACTTTTAATTGAAAATTAATTTTTATTGATAATAAATGTAATTTATTAAATTGATTTTTAATGATAAATAAAATAATTTAAATTTTATACAAATAAAAAATTTGATTGATGTGTGGCCATTAATTCAAAAAAGTGGCCATTAAAAAACTGGAAGCTACTAGCCAATGGCTATTAATCAAATACCCTAATTTTTACCTATAATTCCTGGTGCAATAGCTCAGGTTAAGGATTCTGCTCGCTATTTCTTGATTGGCTATAGTACTTTCTGGTCAATAGAATGGAATCTCCCAAATTATTGTAGCACTTAAGAGTAATAAGACATAAATACAATTAATTGTGTTTGATTTACACAAATATTCTGCCAATTCGGGTAAAAAAAACTATTTTTATTAAAATTTAATTGTTTTTAAAGCTATACTGATTTTTTAAAATGTAACAAAATTCATAAGATTCATCATTGTTAGTCATATATTAAAAATTGGTATAGAATGATATTGCATATGCTAAAACATATCAGTTTAAAAAATGTATGTCACTTTTATCAAGGATATTTGAATACAATTTGTCATCCTGTCCTATGCATATTATTGCAGGGTTTTCATTAGGGGGAAAAAAATGGGTTAGAATTTCTCACTATAGATGTGAATTTGGTAAATACCCAGAGAGTAAGGTATTTACTTATAAATGGGTACTTACCTTTGCCTCAGGTAAACACCCAAAATCAGGGTATTTATGAATTTTAGTTATTTTTATAGCATGTAACTGGGCCTCCAAGTCTATAAGTCAGGCCTAGTTACATGCAATAAAAATGCAACAATTTTTCGTATATAACCACTTTATGAAAAATGGAAGCATGCAAGACTTTTCTTGAAAAATGCCCAAATCTTTTAAAATGTGAAGATTTTGTACAGAATGAAACCAATTTGTAAGGTACGCAAATTTCTCACAGTAAACATTTTTTAAAGAAAAACAATGTGATTCTTGCATTCTCGTGCTCTAATGAAAACACTGTTATTGTGAAATGGGGCACTGTCCTAAGGAATGTGCCCTAATTAACATTTGTGTTGGGTGACAAACTCGAGTTGTGTGTATCACTAACTTCACCAATTCAAAAGGTTTAAAATAATTTTGAAATAGAAGCTTATTAAAATATTAGATTTTTGATATTGTATAGGTGTACTAATACAAAATCTTTCACTTACCTCACATAAAATATTCTATCTCTGTGAAGTCTAAAACAATACAGTCCATCAGGTCTATCAATAAGAAGTTTTATATTTTCACCAATGCTAAAAGGAAATGCATGAAAAATAAATTTTATTACTTTACCATATAGTATTGCTGAAATAATTAAAATTTTTAAGATAGCACACATAAAAAATACTTATCATTCAGGAAGATCATTTCAGGCAAAAAATGGACATCAACAGAAAAAAATTCTACTGACTGCAATCACAGAAGAGCCAGGGTTTCGTTTCTTCCCATCCAGGAATTTTTTCGAGAGTTTTGTGAAAATTGTTTAATTTTGTGAATTTTCATACCAATTTTTAATGAAAGTCTCTTTTTTTTTGCTAAATAATTGATAAAAAGATTAAAATGTATGGTAAAATGCCAATGAACGGTCGTTTTAATAGATTGTATTTTTGTGAAGGGGCCATTTTAATTGATCGTAATTTTGTTAAGGGGACGTTTTAATCGATTGTAATTTTGTGAAAGGGATGTTTTAATTGATTGTAATTTTGTGAAGGGGCTACAAAACAGATCCAATTTTTGTCTGCATTGACCCTTGAGAGCACTCTTTACTTCTTTTAGCTGACGAAGGGTGTTTTGCCCAAAACGTGTCCTGAATGATAAGTACTTTTTCGTGCGTGTTATTTTACAAAGTGTTTATTATTTCATATTTAAATAACAGTTTCTGTTGATTTTTTTATGAAGTATTGCTGTTTCAGTTATGGTTGTTCATTAAAAAACAGTTTTAACTTTCTAACTAAATCAAACATTCAAAAAAAAGAAAAATTACACCCTATAATTGAACATCCATATAAATTAAGATTTTTAAAAAATCACTGAAATTTAACTGAATTTCAGTCCCCCCCCTCCCCCAATATTATATATCTTTCGTTTCTTCTCAAAATTACAGTAATTAATTGGAGTCGAATCAATTCATGTGTTGTTTTCAGTCAGTTGGCTTAAGAGCATTATTATGGCACTATGCACTGGGACAAAAATAAAAAATTGAAGATGGTATCCAGACTCATAAACCTTACTCTCCCATGGTCAGCGGAGAATTAATGTAATTTTGTGAGGGGGGGGGGCTAGTTGGCAGCTAGTTAGCACTATGACAATTTTATGGAAGTAAAATAGGATGTTTTACATTCTTCATTTAATTTTTTCTTTCTCAGAGGGGATAATCCCCTCCGCTTTAATCCTGCTTTGCTCACGGTAAATATTTACATTCAATTAATGAATACTAACCAGGGTTGGCATGGTTTAAACCAACTGGTTTAAACCACGGTTTAAATCATGGTTTAAACCAAATGGTTTTTTTCTCAAAAAAACCAATTGGTTTTTTTAAAAGAGTAATTTAAAATTCCGAATACGACAGATAGAATATGTTCTGATATCTTTTAAAATTATCCTTATAAGTATCAACAATAAGTTTTTATATCAATCTAATAAACATCTTATTGTTTTATCTTTATTAAAAATTATTAATTAAACTTAAATTATAGGCTGCATTTTTTATTTTTTTTCTAAAATAGAGGTTTTGTGTTTTAACAACTTATTTTTAAATCTTAAAAATATCATTTTGAACAACTAATCACCATTATTACTGATGAATCTAAGTGCAGGATTCCATGTAAAATGTAGTAAACAGTTAATATTGTATTATATTATATACTAAATATAAAAAATAGTATCTCTAAATATAATATTAAAATTGAATGATTTCAATTCCCACATTAGCAACAATTGTTTATTTACTTTGTTTTAATTATTTTCAGAAGGAATATTAATTGTTATCTGAACATTTTACAAATACTTTTATTTATAAGTATGTAACAGGTAATTATAAAAGGATTAAAAAAAAAAAAAAAAACCTGGTTTAAACCAAAAAAATCCGGTTTAAACCAAAAAAATCCAGTTTAAACCAAAAAACCTGGGTTTTTGGTTTTTTTCAAATAAACCGGGTTTTTTTCCAACCCTGATACTAACCAGGGTTGGGTTTTTGACGTCAAAAACCTGTCGAAAAGTGTCAAAAACTGACGAAAACATAATGTTTCTTTTTTATGGTCATGAATAACAATTTTAAATACATTATATTTCACAATTAATGTAATTACATTAAAACTGCATATCACCCTTCATATTATTTGTCATGTTAGAACTAAATTTCTGAAAAGGTAAAAAGTATTTGTGTAAGTACTTATACACATCTATTTTTTCCTTCCCTAAGTACCCAGCTATTTCTAAATGTGTTAACATAAATAATTATATGAATTACTTTATGCATGATTTAGGATTAGAAGTGTTACTAAAACTATTCCTTATCCTTTATTCAATGAATAATCCTAAGTTATTTAAACATTTTTTTAAAAATTCTAAATATGTGTATAAATAAATTTTCTGCATAAATATTACATATAAACCACATCTGTTTTATAAATATTTCCTGGGTAAGTAAATTAATAATTTGAAAATGAAATAATGATTTGCTATTATCAATACACTTAAAATTTTATAATATACTCTTCATTGTATTATGTTAATAGTTTCCATTTAATTATTCAAAGCAAGGGCAGTTTATTTTGGTGACAGTTTCTGTACTTATAAAACAACCCCCCTTTTCTTGGTTCAAGTTTATAGCTGTAAGCAGCAACACTGTGTTAATCCTTTGTGGAATGTGTTTTGAAAGGCAAATAGATAGCAAACCTGTTTTTTCTTTGTATTCTGAAGTATACACCTGGGTGGCCAATGGTCAGAAGTGTGCAATCAGTTTACTTAGTGATAAAAGAGCTTGTTTACAGCAAAATAATATTGTCAGTTTGGAAAAATGTTCCGAAACTAGCTAAGAACACTTTAGTCTTTCTTAAAACTAACCTAAGCTATTTTAAAGTAGTAGTTAAATTTTGGTCAAATAACTGTATTATTCAGTTTTTTTTTTTTTTTTTTTTTTTTTTTTTTTATCTGTTCTGTACATAATTAAAATCATGGATAAAGGTGGTAGGCCAAAAAATACTATATGGAATGATTTTATTTGTGTGAAAGAAGGAAATAAAATTTATGGAAGATGCAAAAAGTGTGGACATACCATGGCCAATAGAGTGGATAGGATGAAAGTACATTCAGCAAAATGCAATAGTGGAGAACAAGAGAAAAAACAAGGCAAAGTAAATGAGGAACAAAGAGTGCATATCGAAACTGATGATACAAGTCTAAAGAAAAGTCATGAATTATTTGAAGTAAATTAATGTACATCTCGAGTTGCAGGTGTTAAAAGAGTTTGTTTACAACAAAACAACATATCTGATTACAGAGTGAAAACTGCACCCAACATGAAAAAACAGCTGGATCTACAACTTGCTAAGTTTTTTTGCAGTTGCAATATCCCTCTTAATGTTGTTGAACAAAACGAATTTCTCAAGCTCATAAATTTGCTACGCCCTGGTTATAAACCTCCTACCAGAAAAGCATTATCTGGCAGTCTCTTAGATGAAGTCACTGAAGAGTTAGAAAAGCAAATGAAATCAGAACTTCATGCACATTAGTTGAAGATGGATGGAGTAATATCCATAATGAAGCAGTATAGCTTCTTGCCTGCATGCTGTGGGAAAAGTTAAAAACAGCAGTATTTCACCAGAACTTCTACAGCTGATGGTGCATTTGCATTCTTGTACTTGCAGTTCAACATCAATAGAAAGAATCTTTTCCAATTTTGGATCTATCCAGCCAAAGTTACGTAATAAACTTGGATTACAAAAAACTGCAAAACTAGTGTTTTGTTACCGCATGCTCCGGGGTAAAAAGGAATTAGAATGGGACTAGGTAAAAATGTAATTGTGTAAAACTGAAAATATTTGTTTTATTTACTTGTAATTTCACAGATTAACTTAAACAAACAAATGTATTTTCATTTTTAAAAACTAAATAGGTTGATAATTTTTTTTTTCATAAATACTTTTTCTATTTTTATAGTAGCTTATTTAGTTATTTTCTATTCAGCACAGCTTGAACCAAACTCAAGTTTGGGGGTTGTCTTGTCAACAAAATAATAGTTTGCACTGTCCAAAGGTTTATTCTAGTGTATTAAGTCAAAAATTATGATAGTTGTACAAATATTTTTGTTACAAAAGTGGTTTTAGGACAAAATTTTAGGTTTTTGATACTTAGTGTCAAAAACTATGTCAAAAAGGGGTTTTTTGCATGACGGTTAAAACCGGATAAAACCACCAACTGTCAAAAACTTGCCAACTCTGATACTAACTAATCCAATTGATTTTTGCATTGCTTTAACCAAAAGAATCTCATGTTAATCAATATTGATATCAAGTACTGTCATCAGTGCATCTCACTTTTTTTTCTTTTTCTCACATTAAAAAAAGCTTCAGAAATTGTATATGAAAAAGGAGCTTGCTTAATTTATTGTAGGAAGAGGGTATAAGTGCGGTAGATTTTTATAAAGGTAAAACATCGTTCATAAGTCAGATAGTGTGACAACTTTGTTTGATAAGTAGATTGCTCGGACTTCAAATTTCATTTTATTATATAAGTTGCACTGTGTTAAAGAAAAGCTACGCGAGTGCTATCTGATTAAATAGAAAGGGTTGCTTTGGGCGAGGGCTTTCTAACACGTACTCACGTTACATCTTGTGAAAACAGCCCAAAACTCCAGTTCTTAAGATCGACAGACGCGCGGTAAGCCAGAACACTAGATCTTCACTCTTCAGTTATCTACCACCTTCAGTGTTTCATGTTCCATTTCATTAGCTAAAAATTCTGTTCAGGCTATGTCCAAACAATAAAAAATCTTGTTCAGTCTTGAACAGAGTAAGTGCACGCTTCCATTAATTTAAAATACATTTTTGAAAAGAGGACATTTAATCCTTACAGTAGCAAACTTACTATTTTGTCAGTTTTTCAAAAACAATTCTTGTTTCTTCATCTGTGAGGGGTCGCATACTTAACAGTAGAAATATCAATCTTTATGAGAAAGAAAACGAAAAAAGTACTACAAAATAATTGAGTGCTGGGCTGGCGTTTGCTTGCTGTAGCTGTTGTTGTAGTGGAGGTAAACTGCAGTCACTACACGTGTTGAAGGTTCAAAACGAACTCCCCGATCTCAACGAACGTTAATGCGCACTATAAAAGCATTCATGCGAAGTGCGATTGCGCATAGACTTCTCCATAAGACGATTGAAGTTAAATAGATTTTGGGAACGTATTAGAGAAATCTCTGTTGCTAGGTTGCTCTCTCTGTGGTTGCTATGACGCTAATACGAGATAGTAAATGTCGATATGTTTTAATTTGAGCAAGCAAGGACATTAATTACTTTTGGTAATATTATTTTCATAAGGCATCGCAGTATAACATTGACTCAGTGATTCAGTTTTATATAAGAGGAGTAATAAAATTTTTTGCGTGTAGCTTTTCTTTCACAGCATTTACATTCAGTAGTTTAAGATTTTGTAAAATCTCTTGAACTGTTAGATTACCCGAGGTGGCTGGGACTCCAAGTACTCGTTGAACCTTCGTCGATACCTCTTTAATTCGGAGAAATGTCTTACGCACCAGAAAGGGAAAGAGAATCATTTGTGAAACAACCATACTTCTCATTTTGAGTTCTGTTCGAGCAAGTCCGTGTGTAAAATCTTATGCTTGTAGTGGTTGAAGAAACAACTTTAGCTCGCAGTCTCATTTCTAAGGCAAAAAGCCATTCAACTAAAAATATTAGTATGATTATTGAAAGTCAATATCCTTTTTTTATCTCTCTCTCTTCTTTTAAGTTGGTATATTTTAGGCAACATGAGATAAATGAAGGCATAACTTTAGTATTTGCCAGTGACAAGTTAATTTATTCTTTAGAGTTGCTGCTTCCACCTCCCTCCTATCTAGAACACCTTGTTTTAGCAGAAACTATAATGACAAAGGAAAGTTTCAAAAATCATCTAGAGATGCCAAATACTAAAAGCTGCTCCAAAGACCTTTGATTGTGTACGTACAGTAAGTTAATATATGCATAATTTTATTTTTCAAAATTATAATGGTTGGATATTAAAAGAGTATTACAAAAAATTATCATCTCTACACCTTCTATTTAGTTTTGCTCGAGAAATATTTAATATCTACTAATTAGTTTTCATTGGCAGATTAATCAATCAACTGCTGTCTTTTTTAAACAATATTATAGTGTTATTAAATAACTTTCTGTTTATATTCATATAAAATGTCTGGAGGCATCTGAAAAACATGTTTATTCTCTTTAAGGCTACAAAATTATTACTCCTTAAAATTTATCGAAAGTTTAGATATATGGTGGTACCAGTGGTTCAAGATAACTTTGGAGCAGCTTTAGTATTTTCCATCCTTAGCAACTTTAATAAATGTAATTTCCAGAAAAACATAATGCTCTAGATCTGGTATGGAAATAAGGGGTCTCACAGTCCAGGGCCGTAACCAGAGGTGGGGCTACGGGGGCTGAGCCCTACCTAGCCGGCTTTCAGCCCCCCCTAAGATTTACAAAATTTTTTGTAAATTTACAGATAAATACGAAATTCTGGAAACGACTGATTTTTAACAATCGCTAAATTTTACATCATAAAAAATGGCCATTGTTTTGGGAGAATTTCTCATCACAATGACCAGATTTCTATACATACGGTTAATTATTTTGCTGTTCTTGGCTGCATGTAGTATAGAGTAGAACCCCTATAATACAGGCCGGCTTACGTCTCGAAAAGTTGCCCAAACCGAAACTATGGGGTTGCTATCTTTGGCGCACTTCTCGCTACTTTGGCATATTAATCTCGCTACTTTGGCATTTCGTTAAAGTAAACGTAATTAGTGACAAACTTTAATATTTTATTATAATTGCGAAAATAATTGTAGGTATACAGCAATATTCAAGATGCTTAATTAAATTTATTTACATATATGTTGTCTATTGCTTTTTTAAACACATTTTTTAATGCTAAAAAACAAGGTTTTGTTTACAAACACAAGTAGCTTTGGCGATAATGCAAAACGCACTCTTAACATAACATTTGCGTTTTAACAAAACTAAACAAGCTACGAACAACTTTGGTATTTTAAATTAAATAACAAAGATAAACTTACACGAAAAAGGCATTTTCTAAGGTAACAGTAAAAATGTTCAATAATAAAATCGAACTTACAAGGAAATTTGAGCAGACGATCCGGGATCTCGTCGCATGTTGATCACCCATTTTCTTCTTTTTTCTTCATCTTTAGAGAATTTAGCCATTCTAAATCCATTTCTTGAATAGTTAAAACAATTTATAGTGGCACAACTACCCATAATAACAAATTTATTGGTTTAAAATGCAGAATAAGAACACCAAGCGGTGTCGCCAAGGAGTGCTGTGTTAAGCCTAATGTGGGCAATTTTAAGAAGGCGTGTACACGAAACTGCCGGTTTCCTTTTAAGTTCCTTATAATTATATTTAAAATGAAAAATAAATGCAATTTTCAGTAAATCTTTATTCCAAAGTTTAATTTTTAACATTTTTTATTTTACAGAGTTTATTTTTATTATTGGATAGCATTAAATGGATTGCAAAAGGCACAATTAACTAGTAACTACGTCTTGTAAATTACTGTTGTACAAAAAATTACTCTAACCGATATCCAATACTGCATTCGCTCAAAATATCATTTGAATATTTTTAATGGAATATCAATGAAAAAATTATTAACATAATGAATGTTAAATATTTTAAAAACACGGTGTTTTTTGAAGCAAATACTCTAGAACAGGGATGGGCAAACTTTTTCGGCCGTGGGCCAAAAATCGGAAAAAAAAAAAGTTTGGCAGGCCAAGATAAATTTTTCTAAAATTTTAAGAACAATATACAAGTATTACAATTTAAATAGGTTAATGAGATGAATGAAATTGCGATTTCATTTTTAAAATTCTTTCTATTGAGGTTCGAAGTGAAATGCACTGAGTTTAAGGAAGGAGACTCAATGTTCATCTGTCAGTCTACTTCTGAAAGAATTATCACTTAGGTTCACAGTTAAAAATACTTGTTCACACATAAAAGATGAATCAAATATAGCACTGATTTTCTGGGCGTGAGGTATTTAATTTGGCAAACTTACTTTCGATAATGATTTGTAAAACTCTAACTCTGGCATATTTAGAAACAACTGCTTGAGATGATTGTTAGATTGCAATTCAATGAATTCAAGCTGCAAATCGGACCTCACTGATTCACAATTTACGATGAAAGGCGTGGTAAAAATATCCAATTCTGTTTGAATGGCACTGAAATTTTGAAATCTGCGTTTGAACTCAAAATGCACCTTTTTTCAAGGTGTCTTAAGCACAATTCTTAATATGGATATATAATATATCAATATATATATATATTCTTTCAATTTCCGTCGGACCGGCTAATTAAAATTCCACCCGCGGGCCGTAGTTTGCCCATCCCTGCTCTAGAAGAAAAATGTGCAAATTGAAAAACACCCCCCCCCCTTCTGCCTACTAATACTTATATTTGTTCCGCCCCCCAAACTAGATTCAAAGCCCTACCTAACATTTCATCCTGGTTACGGCCCTGTCACAGTCACATGGTGCGACCAAAAAATTGGTGTGTACAGCAAAAAATTACATTGTTTCTCCAGTTTTTAAAGATAACAAAACTTTGGTGACACCAAATTTTTGTTGATGTGGCTAAATATTTGGATCCTATTTGCATCCCTGTACTAGAGGATTATTTTCTCTTTTATCTACAAGACTTAGTATGAATTTATAAGTTTATATTATAAATTTTGAATTAATAACTAACTAATAATCAACTAGAAATTAGAGATATAACGAATAGTGATTTGGCTGAATATCGAATATTTGGCCAATAGCTTAGGCCAATTATCAAGTATTTGGCCAATAGTTTAGGCCAAATACAGAATATTCAATGGCCAAATATTAATTTTTTTTAATTCCATTCTAATTGTAAATGAGATCTCACTTTTCAAATTTGTAATTAAGTACTAAATAAAGACTAAATAAGATTCATTTTATATTATTTGTAATTGCTTAAAAACACACGACAGTATATTTTTAGTAAAATAAAAAACTTGGTCACATAAAAAACATCTTTTATAAAGTAAATACTAGTAGCTGCATAATTATAATTCAGAGATATTCATAACTTAATAAAAATGGTCAGGTGGGGGGAAATGATGGTATGGGGGAAAATGGGTGTGTATATTGAAAAATACCTTTTTTCATCATAAAAATTTAGATGTTTCAATATTTTTTCTATTGAGATATATTTGAACAACATAAAATGTACTTTTAATGAAGTTTTAATATATTTCAACAATATTAATGTGTGCAAAGCTTCTTGTTTTTGCTCTAAGCATACTATTGAAAAACTTTCTTCTAGATTCCTTATAATTAGATAAATCGTTTGTATTTTGATACATATTAGTAGAGAGACTTCAAAAGAACTGGATTATATATATATGTGTTCTCCTTTAGTTAAATATTCCTGAAATAACAGTTAAAATCAATGAAATTGACATTTTAATTAACTTTGTAGAAATTAATTTTGTAGAACCAGTAGCGTAGCCAAGAATTTTTTTTAAAGGTGTCCTAATAGTACAGATGGTCACAAGAGTTGCTGTGATGTCACAAAGGGTCATATTGTCACAGGACTGCAAGGAGGGGGGAAGAAGAGGGGGCGACCGCCCCACCCCCACCCCCCGAGAAAAAAGAAGCTAATGTAAAAGATCCTATTTTACTTCCATAAAATGGATATATGTATATGTCAATCTTCTAACTAACCCCCCCCCCCCCCGACAAACTTGCATTAATCCGCCACTGCAGGACTGTCACAAACTAGTTAACTTGTGATTTGTGAGAGTGATGCGACTTCTTTGTGTGGTTACTGTGAAGTGTATTTGTGACCATTCACCAGGTGATGTCACTGTGAAGTCACCTAGCAACTAGTATGTGATCGGGTGCTTAGTAACTCCACAGTGATGATATTGTGCGACTGTTTTGTGACTGCTGATTTGTAAGACTTCAAAATGATGTCACACTGGCCATTTGTTGTGAGTTTGGAAATAAACTTATATTTTTACTAACATTTTGTAGTAATTTCTTTACTCAGACATTTAATAAATAAATCCGAAAAAGATAACGAGTAATTAAGTAAAATCTTGTGGTTGTGAAGTAATGGAATTTAGTTGAATATACTAATTTTAAAAATAAATTATTTTGTTTAAACAAAACAATATTATTTATAAATGAAATATTATTCTGAAAAATATTAAAGTTGGCAGTTCTAACCACATTAATGTGTGGAGAAAACTAAGTATCCATGCATACATTTGAAAATTCCCTTGGTGCATCTCCATGTTTGTTTCCGTAGCACATATCGGGTGCTTCAAAAGAGATGTTAAGGCAATTATTTTTTAAACTATGAGTTATCGAACATACTTCCAATTTCAAAAGTTTGTCAAATTAAGAGTAACATTCAGATATGGTATTTTTTTACTGGAGCTTATATACATATTAAAATACAAAATTTTATTTTGATATAGCCCCTCCTTTGCTATCACTTATATTTAGAAAAATGTTGCTCTTTGTCTAAGAAAATTAATTTAAAAAATCCCATGTCTCTTAAGTGAAATAGTTAGTGAGAAAATTAATTTTGAAAATGATGACTTACACCACTTTACCTACTGTGCTGGCATCAGTTGATAAAAGATAAATAAAGATCCCATTATTGGGGAAAGCAATTAAATGCATTCACATGTGTGAAATTAACAGATACAGTTTTACCTAAAATGATCAGTACTGCTTAATGAAATTAGCAATAATTTAGACTTTTAGGGGGGTCATCCACTAATTACATCACACTTCTAGAGAAGGAATTTTAACCCTCCAAGCGGCTGAGACGTAAAATCCCGTCAACTGCATTCCAGTTTTCACTGCAAAGCATCTACAATTTAAATTGTTTATAACTCTCACGTATAAAAGAAAAAAATTAATATTAATGTTGTACATATTTTGACGTTGATTTTTTAATAATTACAAATGTTCCTAACAAAAAAAAATTTTTTTTCAATAATTTTAAAGGCTCTTGAAAATTTTACCGTGAAAAACACTTTACATTAATTGCCCATTTCTAAGACGCTCAGAGGGTTAAAGTGTAAAAGAGAATGGCAAAATAATGGTGTAGGTTACTATGGTGTGGTAACTTTCACTAGAAACTGCCAAACATGTGTTGCAGGAAAATTCTAGCTAAATTGGGATTTTAGGAGTCAGCTGTGTCTATCAAGTGACCATTAGCATAAATTAATGACAGTTGAAAAGCAATTACATTTTTCTCACTTTTGAGACATCCCCTTAGTGGACAAATGCCAAAATTTTCAAATTTCAATATCTCTGAAACTATTCCACTTAGAAAAACGAGATTTTTTTAAATTAAATATTCTTAGACAAAGAGCAACATTTTTCCAAATATAAGTGATAGGAAAGAAGGGCCTGTAAAAAAATTAAATTTGGTATTTTAATATGTATACAACCCCCAGTAAAAAAAAGCCATATCTGAAAGCTACTCTTAATTTGACTAGCTTTGCTAATTGAAAGTATGTTTCTATCACTTACTGTTTAAAAAATAATCCCTTTAACATCTATTTTGAATCACCCGGTATAGGTTTCTATTTGAGGTGGGGGGTGGCCCAGACAGCACAGCAAACTTGCAGCAAGCTTGATTTATCAAGTCAATAAGCTTGAAAATTCCAATCGTGTAAGCTTGATGCAAGCTTGAATCAAGTGTTCTAGTTTACACTTGCCTAGCTTGCATTAAGCTTGACATATCAAGCTTGACATTTCAAGCTTAATTTCAAGCTTAAAAAATTTTCCAAAAAAAATTTTTTTTTAATACACGGGGCGCCCGCTGGCTAACGCGCCCCACATAATTTATTTTTCCGCGCATTTTCCCCCTCTACGCTGAAATTTCAATTTAATTTAATCTGTTTCCATCGAGTGTTCATCGCTGGGATAGAACCCGGGCCCTTTGGCTTCGTAGTCGAGCACGCTATTCATTCCGCCACCGTAGCCTTGTGCAGCTATGACTAAAGTTTGAAATGACTTACCACGCTGTTTTCTCGCCAAATTGATAAGTGGGCGATGTGTTATTTGTTTCTTTTATTTTTCCATGGGATGCATCAGAATTAAAATAATGCATCAAAATAAATTAAATTAAAATCAAAATTAAAATAAAAAAACTCGTTTTAAAACTTTCAGTACCGCAACACTTATGAAGCAATACTGCTGGCCAAAATCGAGACAAACGACTGATTTTGAATCAATTTCGTAGTATAATGTATTTTATTTGAAGAATTTCCATATTTGGAAATACAGAATGGGTTTACTTAACACAAATTTTGTGTTAAGTAATCTGAAATGAAAGAAACAGATAGTTAAACGTTACTTCGAAATGCTATATCACAGTTGCTAACATGTATGGAATACAAACACTTTAGTCATTTTTGTAAATATTTCTTAAAATAACAAATAATTGAAAAATTTTGCTATTTTTTAACGCTAAAAATTCTCTTTACAAATGTGGTTATTTTCCTACATATTGGTATGCTATATTGATATAGAGCATTTCGAAGAATTAAAAATGAGTTAAAATTAATTTATACAAATGTAAATTTGAATTATTTTCATTGTTCATACTTTATAATTAAAAAAATTATTTAACTTCTGAATTTTTTTTTAATCCTTTGTAATTTTATTTTAAAATTACAAAAGTATAAGATGTAAGATTTTTGGGCCCTAAAATCTGTAGGCCCTGGGCAGTTGCCCCGTTTGCCCTGCCGGTAATATGGCACTGCTAATATAAAATAAAACACATCTTTTACGAACTTTCAGCAAATATTAAGACGCTAGACAATTAATGTCCATTCTCTTTCACAGATGGCGCCATCAACGCTCCTTTAAAAAGGAAAAATCACGCGAGTATCAATTTTCAAGCTTAAATCAAGCTGTATTTAAACTTGACAATTCAACTTGACTCCTGCAAGCTTGCTTCCAGCTTAGAATGAGTTGAACTGTCAAGCTTGCATTAGTGCGTCAAATTCAAAGAAATGTCAAACTTGATTTAAGCTTATGTGCTGTCTGGGGAGGGGGGGGGTCAATCCAGTATTTTAAACCTATTGTAACTAGAATTAATACAATGTCTTAAAATAGCTGTTTTTTAATTATTGTTTTAAACTTTCAGAGGGAGCTCGAGCTCCCTCACACCCCCCCCTGCTTAAATAACCCCTTGTGTGTTAAACACGTGTGTGAGGTAAAGTGTATGAAAGTTCCCCTTGAAAAAATTTTAGCTTAAGCTACAGATCTAAACCAAAAATACTTTATTTAATGCATGTTTTTCCCATTAATTTTATTTATTTTTTTATATGCAATCACTTTATATAGGGAAAAAAAATTAGGCAAATTATAGGGAAAAAAAAATTAATCTTACCTTATATAGCCTATGTATATAAATATATGGGCTACACTACGGGTGTTCCTAACTTTAGTTGAAAATGAAATATGTATGTAGCATATCAAACCCTTAAATATGTTGCACTTAATAAATTTATTTCTTAACAGAAGAAAAAATGTTCCATAAATTATTAGTCTTTCTGAATGAAACTGTTTAAATAAAACAGTATAAAAAATAATTTGTGGGAAAAGATTTCCAAGATTTTTAATTTATATTTGTTAATTATGGTATTTTCCCTCCATTTATAAAATACTCCAGGAAAATTTTAGTTTTCAAAACTAACTTTTGAAAACTAAAATTTTCCTGAGTTACTTTTAGTAAGTAAATTATTAAAAGTAAAATTAACTGAGTTTACTTTTTAAAGCAATCCAAGCAAGATGGTCACAGCACAGAGCGTAGCGCATTAGTATAGGAATCTGTACTTCAAGGGTTCGATGCCGGGACGTTTCCTTCCATAAGGGGTTTGGTGCTGCCATCGGTTGAGTGCTTCAGAAATTTATTTTTTCTCAAATTTTTCCATAGCTGTGCACTAGGGTTGCATTGTGACTACTCTGATGGGTTGCATTGTGTAGTCACCGTGGGTGGACATAGGGACCATATGGTGACCTCTGACTTATGGAGGGGAGGCCCACAAGGGGCCAGGCACCGCGACCATGGGTCTATTGTACCAAATATGGTGACCTCACTACAGAGTCGTAGCAACTGTTTGTAACTTTGTTGTGACTATATTAAGTGGTCCCATTTCAGTCACCAGGGACGGTCGTGCTAAGATGATTGAGAACTCAAAAAGCTAGGCTGTAATATAGCTCATAAAAATCAATACAGCATGTAGATATATATTTTTTTGGTGGGAGAATAGACCCTCTTTACTTTGCCTACAAGTGTTCACATATAAAAATGAATTTATGAAATGAAAGAAAAAGTAAATTCATAAATCGAATTTGAAATCTTTACAGTTGGAGAAACATACATTAGTGCATTAGAGAAAATATTAAATTTGGCACAGGTCTGTACCTGAACTTCAAATTTTTCAAGGGAAACTGGAATTTATCCACAATTACATAATCTTTTTCATATCTTATGGTCACTTATTTTTGGGGTGGCTACAGTGTCATCAGGCATCCCTTGCCTATACCCCCCCCCCCTGTGTTGAACCAAGTAACATTTGCCATATACTGAATGAACCTGAATTTGATAATCATGGACATTATTTCTTTAGCTAAATATTTTGAAAAATAATCCTTTTCTGTTCATCTTTTTCTCTTAAGTATATTAAGAATAAATTGAATTAACTTTTTTTTCATTTAATATTAACATGATTTTTATTAAAAATATACAGGTACTTTTGTATTATCCTCATTTTACCCCATCATGGGGGGGAAATGGGGTTATCAATACTTGCCTAACTAAAAATGGCACTGCAGAAAAGTATTTTGATAAAATTGAAAAATAATGTTAATTTTCAATCTATACAAGTCCAATGTATGTAATATACAACAATAATTTAATTGACATAAATTTAACAGTTTGATTTTAGGACCTTTTTTTAAAAATACATGATTTTCCCCCACCTGACCCTATGTAATGGTAAATGCAATTAATCTGGTAATTATGTATAATAACATCAAGCTTCGGGTTTTACAGCCCCTGGGCAAAACATATTTAGCAGCTTTTCAAAACCGTGTTTGTAATTCAGGATCTGAAAAGACACACACACACTCCACCCTCATACAGAAAAACTGTCTCTGTTAGACTCAGTTAACATATTTTTAATACATGTTTAATAAGAAGTAAAAACTACATTTTAGTATCCCAAAACATTTGAAGTACATTTGGCACTGTCTACTGAAACCTCTTGTTTGTTCTTTACATCGACTGTAAAATTTGACCGAAATTTGAATTGCACACATCTGGGAATTTGCTGTAATTTAGATTCACCGAACAAGGTGGAGGACTTCTGAATGTAGAGGCATCAGACTGTCAGACTGATAACCACAGAGATTGGCATCAGGCCGATAACCAAAAGTTTACATGTTTGATTACCAGCCTACTACTGAAGACCACTGTGCACATGTGGTGCATGTGCACAATTTGTGGTTCCAAAAGACCCTAAGTAGTCACTAGCAGTTTCCAAGATGTGCTAGCATTCAGAAGTTCCCCAAACTTCTGATGAGGATCTAAATTGTGGTGAGAACCTCCAGGAAGGGGGCAAGTAGCTCAAAACAACAAATTATGTGACTTGAGCTGTTCTCTCCTGGCAAATAAACCTCATGGTTGGCTTAAATTTCAGATGAAATTTGAGTTTCCTGTCAAAATCGGGAAAATTATCAATTTTTAATTAATAATTCACAAAATTCTGCTAAATGGTGGAAGAATCATATCCTTGTGCCAGACTGCAGAAACTGCTAGCAATCTTCAAGAGCACTTTTGGAATCAGATTTAACATTCTTGTACACCACATATGGGCAACCACTGGCCCACAGGCCGGATGTGCCCCGCCACGGCTTTTGATCCAGCCCGTGGAATATATTAAAACCCTGTATAAAATCCATATAAACCACTTAAAATCCCAAATATACAGCCTACGACTTCGCTAACATCCTGAAGTTTGGCCCACGACTTGTCAAAGGTTACCCATACCTGATGTACACAGTGGTCTTAAGAGATAGGTTAGGAAATTGAACCTGCAACTCTTCGGTTACTGGTGTGACAGCATGTGTGTGTGTTTATGTGTATGTAACAAGAGTGAATCACTGTACATAAACTTCTGATTTTAGGGGCAGCTGCTAAATTGGGCCAAATTACTTCAGACCTATTGTGGTTCAGATAATAAGAAATTATTAAAATTTATAATTTGCATTTCTTAATGATTTAACATGAAATCTGGTTGAGCCACTCATAAAGGAAAAGTGAAAATATATTTATCACTGTTTTAATTCAAAATATTTAGGCCTGGTTGTTTTATCATGTCACCAAGTGCAAAAGTCTCTCTATATCTGTAATATTATTGAACATATAGGTTATGTTTCATGCAGCTTAAAATTCAATGATTTAGGATATTTTATAATATAAAATTAACATACTGAAGTACAAACTAAACAATATTCTTTGTTAAATGCATTTAAAAATACATGTTAAAAACATTTTTTTCCCTTGTTCTCAAATTGTTCGACTGAATATACGATCACGACTATTTGGCAGAATACCTGTTCAATATTCGCTTTACCGAATACTCAGCTAACTGAATATTTGGCAAAACAGCTGAATAGTGGCTGAATATCTGTTACATCCCCATTAGAAATTAGTGAATTTTATTTATCTTTTCTATTAATCGTCTTTTCTAAAATACTTTCCGAGTTTCGGAGGTGCCAAAAGTGACACATCCTATTTGTATTCTAATAATGTTCGCTGCATATAAAAATTAGCTGCTTATTAAAATCAGTTTTGCTCAGAGCAAATATAATTTTATTAAGTTGTGTGTACTGTGTTTTGGAATTTCAAATGAAATTCGATTTCGATATTTAGCTTTATGAGCACAAAATACTCTAAAAGAAAATGAATCCTAAAAAATGTTTCAATATTAGAATTCTTTGAAAAGTAGAAAATTATGCAGATAATGCATTTCATGCTTATGCAAAGATCATAATGATCTGCTTAAATAAAGATTAACCTTCATTAATTTTAATAAAACTTTATTGACTCAGAAAAAAGGAAAACAATATTTTAAAAAACACAAAAATAAAGTAATTGACAAACTAATTTAGCAAGTTAATGTAAAATCTGCATAGCTGCAGCCATACAACATGTACTTACATGTGAATTACTTTAATATTTAATAGATTGTCCAAAAGCTACAAGAATGTCCAGCATGAGAGATACCAACTCCAGAATTTAATCCTGGCCACTTTACTGGAACCAAACCCAAATAATTTGTTCCTGTACTTAGTAGCAGTCTTCTTAGCAGCAATTTTTGTACCCATTAAATGCAACAATTTTCAGTGGAATTTAGATTAGGACTATTCCCAAGCCAGTCCAACACTTTAATTCAGGTTTTGTCAGATACTTGCATTTATAAAAGGGAAATTATTTTTGTACTATGCTCTGGAAATGAAAATCTATATGGCAACAAATTCATGCAAAAATAAGTTAGACCATACTTGCCTATTTCACAGTATAACAGGGTAGAGTCCTTGTAGAAAATGCAATTTCCAAAGCTTCTAAAATGATCTCAAATAACTGTATTTAAACACTTCTCCGAGATATGAATATAAATTTATGCTATCAGAGTTTCAGTAATAAATTTGTTATCCAACTTCTTTTGCTGGATATGTTATATTTTAAAGTTTTGAAAAGAATATATCCAACTGATTTTCAACTAAATGTAGCTGATTTTATTCAAATTTATTTTTCGTATTTTCAAAAATTTCTAAACTTGAAAGCAGGCACAGAATTTTCAAAGGTGCAAGTCATTGTTTCTCATTTTAAATCTTAAAATCCAATTTAACCTATTTGCTCCCACTGTTGCAGACACTACAATAAAGTTTCCCTTCTGTGCACAGCACCGTTTCCCAGCGTAGATACTTAAGTGCCCATTGAGCACCCCCAATAGCCATTCAAAGAGACCCACACACACCTTTGGGAAACAACACTAATCACCGAATGAAGTTTTCACCATTTTGTCTTTACAACAATGAGTTCTCTCCAATGCACACATATATGTGTTACAGTGAAAACTTGAATTAACTAGGGAAAACGCGTTCTAACTGACAGAGCTTTCGGATTTTGACTGATTTGTTACAGAGGACGAGGGTCAGTTGCACCTGCACCAACAACAATCAATCCAATCAAGGGGCGAGTAGCACCGGAATCCTTTTGCTCTCCCCTCTAGCTACCATTGGCCCTTTGTGAGACGCAAAAAAATATCACTAGTTCCGGCCACCGCAATAGGATCTCCCTCAAAAATATGAACTTTGGCCCTTTGCGAGACTCCAAAAAATATCGCTGGGTCCTGACATCGCTGTGTGGGCCCCTTGAAAATATGCTACCGCTGGCCCTTTGCAAGTCCCAGAAAACATCACTGGGTCTGGCCATCGCTGTAGGGGGCACTTCGAAAATATGATACTCATGACCCTTTGCGAGACCCAAAAAAAAAAAAATCACTGGGTTCAGCCATCGCTGTAGAGGGCTCCTCAAAAATATGCTACCTCTGTCCCTTTGCAAGACCACAGGGTTCCGCTATGTTTGTCCTTCTCCTTCCCATTTTGCCGGTGCAACTCGCCAGTGGATTAAATTCATCAGTGGGGCAACTTGTCCTTTTCTCCCTTTTCCCAGTGCAAGTAACTCATTCCGCTAAGACAATATTATCTGAATTAATGGAAAACTCGGGGGCCATACAAAAAGTCCATTGCCTTGGCGACAACCGGGCAGTCGTCTGCGAAGTTTTATTTCATTGGCGCATATAGTCTACATTTTTAAAAACACCACAATGATGAGTTTTTACACCCTCAAGTGTGCGTATGCACATTATAAAATAAATTTAAATTCAATGATGCAAATGGAAAACTATACATACGAGCTAGCAGAACGGACAGTATGACCAGCGACTCTCGAAAAATGGCTAGGAATGGTCAGAAATTGCTTAAAGCAGAAAGAATATGGCGAGAAATTGCTTAAAACAGAAAGAATACCACTAAAATAACTACTAATAGCTTTTTCAAGAATTTGTGGCTGGATAGGTTAATAAAGTGGCCAAGATGGCAACAATGGTTCCAACTAGACAAAAAAAAAAAAAGGAATTCAGGAGGGAAAACAGGTTTTCTCCAGTGCTGTCAGTTAGAACACGTTCTCCCAAGTTAATTCGGGTTTTCCCTAGAGCTCTCAGTTAAAACGCATTCTCCCTAGTTAATTCGGGTTTTGACTGATTTCAGGTTTTCCCTGTAACATACATATGTGCAATAACTGGAACTTGAGACGAACAATTTTCAAATTCTTATGAACCACCCAAGTTTCAAGTCAGTTCATTTCAGATATATAGTTTTTTAATTGATCATCTTTCTATGCTTTTAAAATTAGTTCTTTCACTCCTCCTCACATGCATTTATATTTTTTTTTTTTTTTTTAATGTACTACTTTACTATGCAATTGTATAATTACTGACTGCAAAATAAAAGGAGATACTATGTTCAGTGCACAGCAATCATTTTTCACCAGGAGAACTAATTTCCATGATCCCTTTCTTATTAAAAAGGGGATATCTTAGGGCTGGTCCCATATTAATCTGACCATGCTCTATCATATCTTTCAGAAAATCGGGAATTATGCATGTCATTAAATCACTGCTTAACCCTTTCCAGATGGCTGGTGAATTTTAAAAATTTAGTGGTAATAAAAACTGACACTGCACCAATTATCCTCAATGACAGCACATTTTTAATTTTAAACTTATTTACATGAAAGTGCTTAAAATCGTATTACGTAACATATTGATTATTTTCTGCATGATGATCCCACAAATGCACGTTTGTTGCCCTTTGTGATGAAATTTCATGCACCCGCAGAGCAAATACAGAGAGGGGAAAATATTAAGTCACCATTTTTGGCAATCTATCTCTAAGTTTGGCAGCAAAATATAAGTCCCCAAACCTTAATGATACCTTTTATATTTGTCAAGAAATTAACCTTTTATTCAATGGAAACATTTTAGATTTGCAATTCATACTGTAATTAACAGATTTACACTCACTGAACAAAAGGCAACTTAACAGAACAAAATGAAAACTTCAAATTGCATCCTATTATAAAGCGTAGCATGATTATAAGCTTGTTATGTTTTGCAATATGATGCAAAAAAAGGCTTATACAGGGTGTCCCAAAGTGGTGGTAACACGGTCCAATCTTTTTCCATTAGAGATAAGTAGACAATGTAATTGAAAAAATGTCCAAAATGAAGTAAGAAAAAAGACTACGTTAAGACAACATTCCTCTTGTTAATTTCCAAAAAGTGATATTTTATGTATGATCCCCCCCCCCCCTCCTGAACAAAAAATTTCCAATTGGTAAAATGTGCTCCATACACTAATGAAGTGCTGTACAAAATTTGAGAATTTTACCCTAAAAAGTTTGAGATATGAAGATAAATATAAGCCATCTTAAACCACTTTTTAATGGCTCTTGAAGTAAAATAATTCACGCCGAATGATCACGCTTCAGGGTTCATACATAAATTATGAAAGAAAACAATTTTTTCACTCGGCAATAAATGATTAATTTCAAATTTATGGACAGTCTCTGATGATTGTCTCAAAATATCACTCGAAAGTTTTATGGTGAAAGGCTGAAATTTCGTACATCACTTCATTAGTAAATGGGACACTGGAAATTTTTTTGTATGGAAGTCATACACAAATTTAAATAGAATAACTTTTTCAAAATTAACGAGAAGAATTTCTTCTTAAAAGAATTCCTTTTTCCTACCTTATTTTGAATAGTCCTGATAATTTTCTATTATTTATAACAATTTACATTGCCACTTATCTTTAATAGATAAGGGAGTGTGTTACCATTTTTTGGGGACACCCTCTATACTGGTGGTTAAATAATTTTGAAGTCAGATTTGGAGGGTTAAAAATTATACTTGATTTACAATTTAGATAAAATCTGTACATTGTACAGCCAAATTGTACCAGTTAGCTGGAATGAAAATGTTATTTAAATGTTTGAGTTATATTCGTATGATACAAGTGTTTTAAATTTTATGAAACTCTTCTATTTTCCCAAGTCAGCCTATAAAAACTTTTCCTGAGCAAGATTTCTTTCCCTGATATTCCGAGTCTGTGGAAATCTTGCTAAAGAGGCTGGCCAAAAAAGCTTGGTTTATTTATTTATCTTTAAAAGAAATGCCAAGTGTACACACTTCATTGTGATAAATTGAGAGTCATAGTATCTCATATGTAATATAGCATTAATTCTTTTCAATTATCCTTTCCATTTTATCATTTTCAACTTCAATTGATTTTAAAAAGGACTGCAATTTTAAATGAGAAATCTCCCTCTTTTGGCAAGTTTGAATAGTAACAAAGCTTATGGCATACCATCACAAGTTTCATATTCCAAATTCTCTATGTGCTTTGTCTGATAGAGAGGGAAAAAAAACATTTTTAAAAAATGCCAAATGCATAACTGATTAAAACATGAAATTCTCATAAGAAACATTTTAATATATTTACACATCTTAATTTGAATATACAAACTCAAATTGAATAGTCATAATTGAACAGTTCAATGACAAATTTATGAGCTGCTACTTGGAGGTGGAGGTGGAGGGGGTGGTGGTGGCATAGGAGGTCTAATGTTACGAGGAGCTGGTGGAGGAGGTATAGGTCCAGGCGGAGGAGGAGCAGGTGGCATAGATCCTCTACCCGGTGGAAATGGTGGAGGAGGAGGGCCTAAAAAAAGAAAATAAATATTATCATTTTGAATAATAGCAATATTACTTCTTCGACCTTTAAAACAGATGAAACTTATTTCTACAAATAGCATTTTTCACATGTTAATTTAATATTTATTTTATGCGATTAAAGAAAACATTTAGCAAAAAAAAAAAAAAAAAATTCTTAATATCTATTACTTTTACTCAATATTTAAAAATATTAATCATATTATCACTTAATTAACATTTCATTAATCAACTTCTATCATATTTTTTCAAAATTGATATCAATAAATCCTTTTGTTACACTTAAGATTCCTCACTGATTTCTAGGCTTAACACCTCATGTCACAAACAAAGAAATTTATGTGGCTGACAAAGTATAAGAAAAAAAGAAAAAAATTAGTTTAAGGAAAATAGCATGCATAAAAAGGGGACTTATCCTAGGATCATGGTCTTAAGATGAGAGGGCCCTCTCCTATATCACGTCACTCCTTAAGTCGGCAGACTCATCCCACCATCACAGTCCATCGACGCCATTCCGAGACCAGAAGTAGATGAGGGAGAAGAGAGCTAGGCCATCGCTTGCTCCGGTATTTATTACCATACTCTCGTACTCAGACTGCGCTTGCTGTAGAGAAACACCGGCCATGGAGTCTATGTTTTCGTCAGCACTCTTTATTGATTTCATAATTACGGTCTCAAAAAAATATACTGCACAGTATGATGTGCGTATTTTATCAAACGTACATTATTTGTACTTCCACTTGAATTTAATAACTCCTTATTAAAAAATTGCATTATGTAGAACACATCGTGAATGGCCATAAAATTACTTGTTCCTTGAATCTGGCAACGTCAAAGATGCGGGAACGCATGTATCTGCTGAGATCGCAACAGTTTTACCAACGGTTCCAAAACGAAATTGCTACCAAGTAGCGATTGTTGTAAATCAAAAGAAATTTAGTAAAAGATTAGAAATGTTAAAATTTTTTAATGTTAATATATTATTTAAGGGAACTAAAAGATCGTTATGAAAAAAAAAAAATATTTGTCAGCCACTAAAAAAAATTTTGTCAGCCACAAAAACACAAAAATTATTAAATACAAAATTAATTATCATAATCATTAAAAGTAGTTTTCAACAATTGTATAACCCATCATGAAAGAACTATATCAGGTATTTCACTTAGAAAAATATGTATCTGTCATTTAGCGCGCAATTAATGACAAGCACATGGATCTCTAAATTGCAAATCCAACTGACACAAATCCCTTATAATGTCCCAACATACCCAAAAACTTTATTTCTCTGGGCAAAAATTATTTTAAATATTAACTTTTTAATTATTTTCATTTTTTTCAAATTAGAACTTTTAATACAAGAAAAACCCGTTAATTTCCCACTTAGTCTAAATGTTATTTATTCTTTACGACATAACATTTAGCAAAAAAAAAAAAATCTTAATAATTTAAACTTTTTTTTTAGAAATAATTGGCTGTCAATTTAGACTAATTATATTTATTATTAATAAATGAAAAGTAGATATTTCATGTTTGCATGGTATACTATTTCTTCAAAAACCAAACCAGTCATGTGAAAACATGCAACAGGCATCAAAATGAAACTTAGGAAAATACAGAATAAAAGGAAAACATGTCTAATAATAGCACCTTATCCATCTGTACTATTACTCAAATGAAGAAGCATTGGTTGAATAAAATATCCATTTTAAATTTAAGAAATCAAAATTCACAATTTTTAAATTTCTAGCAATATAATTAATTTAAAGTTAGAGGGAGATTAATTTTTTACTTTTGTTTTATGCTGTCTTCAAAGCAAGCCTATCAATACTATTAACTTAAGATACTAATTCAACGCAAGCCTATCAATACTATTATTTTTAAACTTACTTGGTAAATCCTTTACAAGGTAATAATAAATATTTATTTTATTTCATTTTTCAGCATGATGGGTACCATTCATTTTATATATACATTTATACTACATTTCATTAGAAAACATGTTTTTACCACCACTGCAAAAAACTTATTTGTTTGACTGCTTTTATCACTTTTTGAAAATTTACACTCAAATTTTGAATTATCTAAGGTGTGTGAAAGTTTTTCAGTGCATATTTCCATATAACACTATTTGCCTAATTTAGTTTCTGATTAGGTAAGTAAAAAAAAATAGAATACATACATAAAATAGAAATGGTTTTTAACCCTTCATCTACTGACAATGGTACTTAGAGGTACCATTTTTTTAATTTCAAGAACTCATTGTAACTATTTCTTGGGAAAATCACAACCAATTGATTCATTTAATCAGCTTACACCATGACTATTACAGTAAAATTGTTTTAAATGAATAGCTCTTTGCTCACTTTCTAATCATATCAAGCCAACAAAAAAAAACATATCAGCATTAGTGAATTTTCAGATGTTTGTTTTATGATTAAAGGATTAATTTCCCAGAAGAGTGTCATTCAGAGTATTACATGACTTCTTTAGTTTCGTTTGCACTATGGTCTTTTGAAAAAGGACTCAAAGACAATGAAATAACAGATTAAGAATTCTTGCTCACAGGGGAAAAAAATAATCTTGGTCGTAACAAATAACAAAGATTCTGACACAAGTTGGTACTACCGATATTTCTCCTCTTAAAAGATAGTACTAATGATTGCTTGGATTCACAGATTTTTGTAATAACACAGCAGTTCTGAAGCAAACACATCTTCCAAACTCTCATTCTTAGAAATAGGTATTGACTTATCCAAAAAGATTCCTTCTCAGGACCTACAGATGACTTGATTCCTTTGCTAAGACCAGTAGCTGACAAAAATGGTATTCTTTAAGTAAAAACTAACACCGCTTACCGAAATAACACTGAAAACTTTAGATTCCCTGTCCTCTTTTCAGCAAAACTATCTTTTGTCCCATTAATGATTTTTAAAATACACCAAAAGCAACAGCATGCAGGAGTTAGCATGCTAATGGCTCTGATACAAAAAAATAATGGATTCTAAAATCTAAGAAGACTATCTGTAATGTTCTGAGCTCATGTATTAAGAGTAAAAGATTCTCAGAGCAAAATATTGAAATTGAACTTGTCATACGCCCCTGAAGATAGAGTAAAAAAAAGAAGCAGCAGTTTTTCAGATTGTCAGCATAGACATGATAGGTCCGCTTCGCTTAAAAATGGATGAAAATCATGGATTGTCCTTTTTACCTGCACAATTTTTCGTGAAGTGCATATAGAATAGTTGTGAATTTATTTGTGTTTACCAATGGCATTTTCCACACTATCACATTTTAATTACATAGAATTTTAGTTTTTACATTCAACCCTACTATACAACTCGTAATGATGTAGCCAATTTTCCATTAACATGTGTTTCTTTCTTCCTTCTAGATCTACACATGGCAAATTAAAAATCCTTCTAGATCTACACGGCAAATTAAAAATATTTTTTCTTCAGATTTCAACTGTGTATTATTGTTAGAATCACTAACTGTGTATTCTAGTTAGTGATTTATTTGCGATTTCAAGAACCTTTTCTTTTTAATGCATCACAAAAGTTTTCCTGCATTATGCATTTTTAAAAAAGAAAGCTATTTTTTGTGTATGAAGAATGGACACTCAGCAAGTACATAATACACAGTTGAATCCCACTTTAACTAAGTCGAAAGGACTAGAGATATCATTTCGCTATAACAAAATTTTGTTATACCGATATTGTACCTCTTGATTTGGGGATTACCAAAGTTTTTGCTATAGCAAAATTTTCACTGTAATGGTCTTTGCTCTAAATCGGGATTTGACTGTACATAATAAGTGGAAAAGTGGTTGTTTTCTAAATAAACAGCAAATTTTTCCCATTGTCATTCTATCACTGACAAGGACATTTCATACAAGCTGAAACCAGTCTGCTATCTTAGACATTAGGTGTTTTTATACATTGTCTTTTGCTACTTATGTATTACTAGCTGCTACCCGCGACTTCGTCCGCGTCGGCTTTAGAATTAGGTCCTGAGAGAAATGTAGCATGTGTGAATAACAAATATTGTTACGACAAAAGAAACTGCTTTTAAATATTATTTGCTTTTTACTTGCTTCAAATGAAGTATAATGCATGGTAGTATACTTCATTTAAAATAAGAGAAAATACAGAGTGACTAAATTTAGATTTTTTTCAGGCATTTGGCAAATAGAGACAGTTACGGCAGTATTTGCGAACTGTTTGTAAAAGAAATATTTATGCTATATGCATGAATTTTAGTTTATGTTAATCAGGAATAGAGCAGCTTTCTATTAGTGAAAAAGTTTTAGAATCGGTTCTGTAGTTACAGAAATACCCAGAGAGCGTAATGTATTAGAATTAATTCGAGTGTTCCTGTAAAGGAACTATTTATGCTACATGCATGAATTTTAGCCTATAATACTCAAGAATAGTGTAGCTTACTATCAGTAAAAAAAGTTTAGGAATCGGTTCAGTACTTACAGAGATGCGCATAGAGCGTAATGTAATTCTTATTTGCATCCCTGTAAAAGAACTATCTGTGATATATGCATTAAAGGTAGCCTATAACACTTAGGATGCCACCAGTGTCTAAGAAGTTCTGCTCTCAAAACTGCAAGGGTTCAAACCCCGGTTGCGCCTATCGACCTAGCCGCTCCCAGTTATCCGTCGTTTTCTAAAAAACCTCGCGTAAATACGGGCTAGGATCCCTTAGAAAGTCTGCCACAGAGGAATTTCACATATAGGCCTAGGACCCTAGTGCAGTCAATTGGTCTTAATCCAAAACAAACAATGATACTCAGGGATAATGTAACTTTCAATCAGTGAAAAAAATTTTAGAATCGATTTAGTAGCTACAAAATTTCCATAGAGCGCAATGCATTAGAATTATATTGAGTGTCTTTGTAAAAGAATTATTTATGCTATATGCTTGAAAGGCTGCCTGTATGTTAATCCAGGGCATAAGCTATTTTCATTACAAATTTTTCCAAATCCGTTCAAACATTTTTGTGTGATTCAGTCAAAAACATCCAAACACACAAATATACGCATTTATATTATTGGTAAGATTTGGAAATTTATGAACTTTAAGAAACACATCTGGACTTTTCTTGGTACTTACATATTATCCCGGCGGTCATTCTCACCAAACTGTTTTTTCATCAAATGAGTTGCCAATCGTATTCAAACCATTAATAATTTCATGTGCCCGGCATTTATTTCGGCAAAAAATTGATTGTCTTGGTGGACCGCCAGGATAATACTTAAGTACCCTTTTCTTTATTTATGCTTTTTAATTTGGCGTAAAATCAACATAATTTCCATGTTTTTCAAATGCATGTGATTTTGCAAATAGAATTTCTGCTTTATTTCAAAAGCATAAATCATTTTGTGCGGGCGATAAAACGGCTTTTAATTAATAGTTAGAAAAGTAGTTAAAATTTCAAAATTCTGAGCCTCAAGTGCACTTTACCGAAGTTATGGGCTCAGTCATGCTCAAATTTTCAAAGCTCTGCTTTCTGTAGATTTGTCTGGAGAACATTCATTTTTATTATTAGAGATAGATATATTTGGCATTAAACTGGCATAATTTCCGTATTATTTAATGTTTTTCAGATGCACGTGCTTCTTTATTGAAGTAATAGCATTCTTGTTAGCTCAAACATGAATCATATGATACGGGCGAAACTCACCAAGCATGGCAACGTAAAAACGGTTTTTAATTAATAATTAAACAGTAATTAAAAATCTAAAATTCTAAGTAGCCTATAACCAACTCCAGGGTCCCATCTATATCTAAACCAAAATGCATCCTAATCGATTCAGCAGTTTAGGCATGAAAGCATCATAAACAAACAAACAAACAAACTCACTTTCGCATTTATAATATTAGTCAGGATAATATAAACATACCAAAAGGTTGTCTGGGAAATGCCATTCCAGGAATTGGAGGCCTCATACCAGGAAGTGGAGGGGGTGGAACACCTTGAGTATGGAAAGGTGACATACCAGGAGGCAATCCTGAAAAATAATCATCCATAAAAATTACACCTCATAGAAATACATACAAAAATTTGATATCAAGTAATATACATAGTATACCTACCACCTCCGGGAAAGAAAAACTATTAATTAGATTCATAAAGAAAATCCAGTTGATTCTATGTATACAGCAATATTTTATTGCTTGTTTAACTGTACCAAGTACACTTTTTAACTTTTGCATGCATAAAATTTTTCTACAGTACCTGGTCAAATTATTATATGCACTTCAGCTTTTAAGCAAGATCTCAAGGCTGTAGTATGAAAACATCATGTAATTTTAGTACATAAATACAAGTAAATTAATTATGTCAATGACTTAAAAATTTTTAGGATGCCTCTTAACAAGTTGTACTATACACTGTAATAAAATGAAATGTTTTGAAAAAACAGGGTTTCTACAGATTTCACAGCTTTTGCTTCCCTGACATCTATCATGCTCTTCCCTGACTTTTTATCTAGCGTGCTTTCCTGAATTTTGCATTTCTATTTTTAATATTACATCCTTTAATTAATAACTTTTTATATATTTTGCCCTTTTTTACAAATAATAATAATATAATAAAATGAATATACATAAAAATATTATTTGACATCACTGGATTCTAACAAAAACCATGTTTGATAATAATTTAGAATAAAATTAAGAATATTTCAATTGAAGAAGATATGTTAATAAAGGACACATTTTAAAATTATTTATAAGGTTAAATAAGAAAATGAAAATAAAACAATTTCTACAATTAGTTTCAAACAGGAAGTATTTTCTTGATTTTGCCGCAAAATTCAAATATTCTTGCATTTCCCTGACCTTTCTTCAATTTCTTTGAATTTCCCTGACATTTTTCCCAAATCCCTGACTTTCCAGGTCTGTAGAAACCCTGAAAAATTCTTTCTACAAAATTAAAAAAAAATTGCAGAATTTGTCACTGAAAAAAAAATCTGTGTTCCAAATTTAAAATTCTTTTTAAGAAATTTACATAAAAGGCACAGACTTTTTGTTTAATACAGTAGCTAGTTCAGTTTACAAAGATTGATTCTGAATTTTTTCAACTGTATATTCAATATAATAACATTCAAATTTCAAGCCAAGTGATAACCAAAAAAGTCTACAGACATGCCAGCTGAAAAAGTTGATTGGCTCAAAAATTTGTCAAGTAAAATTGATAAATACATGCAAAAGGACATTTACAGTGTTGATGAAAGCGGCCTCTTTTATCATCTCATGCTTGTAAGAACTCTTACATTTAAAGGAGACAACTGTAATGGTGGAAAGAATTCTAAAGACCTTATTACATGAAGGAATTTTTGTGCAATTTGGTTGCAGAAACCTCTTTCCTGGAAATTTCCCTTGGTTACCTAGGGAACAGTCAAATCCAACTTCTTCGTTCAGAGGCAAAAATATTGCAGGTTGCTGGAATTCCAGCCAATCGTAGTGCTTCCTATTTCGATATCACAACACAAGATGGCAGAAGAGTCAATGTCAGCCATACCGCTCGTAGTGAAAGGGATCAGCGTGTGCGAAAACAAATGTCCGTGAAATGGAATATTGACATAAGAATTGATTTGATTGACGAAAATAAAAATAAATAACAATCTGATTCGAAGATAGACACGAGGTATAAACAACCAACGATATGCTATTTATAATTACATGCTCCAGCTACTGCCAATTCAACGAATCTCAGGTGTTTGTGAACACAGCAGAGTTTGTTTACTATGGCAACCCTGCATTCTCATCTTTGCTCACTGACTTGCAGGAATGAGGTTGCTGCAACAAAAATTACTCTAAATTTTGTCCGATTAATAAGGCCTTAAAGATCACCTCGCTGCTTTGCTGTGTACAGAAGCTGATGTTAGTGATAAATGGGAACCTATAGTCATAGAAAAATCCCCAAATCCAAGGTGTTTTAGTTAAAACATTTCCATTATGTAATAAAACCAATACCAAAGCCTGAATGACTACTACAATTTTTACTCACAAAATTTTAGATCTTTATGGATCAATTTACTGCCCATGCCTAAGAGACGACTTTTTACAAAATGTGAAAATGATTTTCTTTCCAGCAAATTGTACGAGCAAGCACAACCCCTAGATCTTGAATTATAAAAAAATTTAAAAGTGCATTACAGGAAGAGGTTAATTCAATATGCACTTCAAAACATAATAAGAGGAAATGCCCATGGAAAGATAAATGTATTCCAGGCAATAAATATATTTTCTCTATTCAGGAATCTAGTAAAACCAGAAACAGTTAAGAATTGTTTCGTTAAAGAAGGATTTCCAGATCCAAAATTAGATGAATGTGAAAATAATTATGAAAATGTTGTCGATGAAAGTGATGATGAAACTGTAATAATGGATGAAGAGAACTGGAATTTTTCAAGAACAGAAATCACTTTCGATGAATCTATGAACTGTGAATGATATCTCAACACTGGGATTCACAGTTGATGATTTAATAGGAGACAAAGTATCTGGTGCTAATTTAAGTGATGATGAAGAAGCGGAAGAGGTTACTCCACCTTCCTTTAAAGATGATATTGACTTCATTGAGAAGCTTAGGACTTATTTAGTCTTTAAAATCACAGAAGTGAAAAAACATTTCAAGAATTTAATTGAATCCATTATGCTGCAATGAATACTCAGCACATCAGACAACTTAAGATTGAATTTTTTTTCAGTTCCTAAGATACAATACAGTAAAAGTATAGTTTGTTTTATTTTTATGAGAAATGTTTTATTTTAAAATTCAGTTGTTTTCAGTGTAAAAACTATTATGAAGTAGTTTACCACCAGCACCTTAAAAAAAATTAAATTATTATATTTACATAAATTTGCATTAGTAATGTTAAACATGTGATAAAAGGTGATTACTGATGTTTTAATTATATGTCTTTTCATGTCGATCCCTATGAGGATTTCTCCTTCAACAGCCCTTAAAAACTCTCCACTGGGAGAGAAATGGGTCATTTTTTAGGGTTTTCTTCAAAATTTATAGGCTTTTCAGGATTCTTTAAAACTTATGGAAACTCTGCAGGGACATCACACACACACACAGCTTTTAAAAAATGAAAAATTTCCATACAATATCAATAAATAACATACTACATTCTAAAGAAAATAATTTAAAAGAAATACACATAAGAAATGAAAAATGCATAAATCAAGAATATAACAGGAATGCAAAAGAAAAAAACTGCCGAAAATAAAAGCACTATAACTTTAAAATTAAGTTCCCAGTCAAATATTAAGCTTTTAAGCAAGCATGACATACTGGAGGTAACGAAATTAATTTGAAATACAAAACTGGACGTACATTTACATTTATGTAAATAGCTATTGATACATTTCATATTAAAAAACAAAAATAAATTAATAAATAAAATCTAAGATACAAACCAATAGGAGGAGGAGGTGGTGGCAAAGGTGGCTGATCACCTGACTTTGGAGGAGGAGGAGGCGGTGGTGCGTCAGAAGAAGGAGGCATTGGAATCTGTGATGCTGAAGATGAAGGGGGTAAAGGAGGAGGGGGTGGAGGCATTCCACCATATGTTGAAACTGAAGGTGGAGGAGGAGGAATATGGCCTGAAAAATATTAATGCTTTTATTATAGACATCCCATATTCAAAAATCAAAAATTATATTAAAAATTGGTACAGTTTATTTTACATTATAGTTACATATATATATATATATTTTTTTTTTTTAAGTTTTGACATAACAATGCATCATACAGCATAAATATTATAATTTAAGACTGCCGGCTCCCTCCCGAAGCTTCAGATCTAACTAGACCGAAGAAATCAGATGTGTTTTTCTTTGAACAATTTTAAATTTACCAAAAGCCTTAAAACTATGCTTTATTACATTTTAATGCTTTCCATGTTGCTGTTAATTTTACTTACAAGGAGGTAGTGCAACCGTGAAATCACTGATTTGAACAACATGAAGCTTCATAAGTCACTGATGCAAAATGCAATATAATAGCATACAATATGCAAGCATTCTCACAAAAACTCACATTCTAAACATTTCAAAATCAACGTGTACAGTTTAGGTAATGTTTTGAATGAGAACATTTCAAACAGATCAATAAAAACATGAAGCTAGAATATGAAAGATTGCAAGTTTGTGTCCCATGGAAAGCCACACTTTTTTTCCCTTCCTAAGATTTGTTTTATGGCACACAAAGTTAAATAGTACGAAATTTATTCTAAAGCATAGGGAATGACACTTTTTATGAAATAATATTCAGTTAATTATATTTGGTCTATTTATTACATTCAAATCTGAAAATTACTGTTATCTGTTATTCTGTTACTTAACAGTACTTAGCTTACAGAAACAAAAAGAATTTTTTCTTGTATGACAGTAAAATATTACAAATTAGTCAGAGCCAAATGTTTTTAAATTACACAAAACAAGAGAAGCTGCAAATCAAACAAAGAAATGACAAGAAGCAAAATAAATATGCCTTTTAACACTTTTTTATAGCTAATAAACATTGATCAGAGTTAATTTTTAAATTTTGGTGAAATAAAGAGCGTTTACATCATATCAAATTATCATATAGTTTTTTCTTTTTTTATACAGATGATGAATTCATCAAAAGCAAATTTCATTAATGCTATTAATAAAAAACAATTATTCTAGTCGCCTGGACAGCCCTGCTGGGTATAGCCTTGCTAACAGCTGATGCCAAACTCCAAAACTTCCAATTTACAGCCTCTAACACATGAGTAAAAACTTTATAATCTTTTACTTTCCAAACATGCAACCAATCACATAAATGCAGTCAAGTAATGCAACCAGTCACGAAATTAGAAATATACTTGTACGCTTCAGGCATCTATTTATCGAAGCAGCATTCAAAGAATTAAATTACTTGCCAATGGTAATGCGAGAAATTTCATTTGGGAATCATCATAGAGTAACTCAGTGGTAGAGCTCCCGCACATTATGGGTTCGATCTCCAGCTCTAGACTTTTTGCATTGTTGGTAAATTAATCAGCCTAAACACTCCAACTTACCTAATTTAAATTAAATTACTTGTTTGGCAATTATATTTGGAAATGTGACAATGCAATAATTGTTTAATTTACTTGAAATCAATTCAATAATGCAAACTATGGTGTTAAAATTAATTTTATTATATTATTTAACTTAATATGTCACAAAATGAATAAAAGAACAATAATATGTGTTTTGGTTCCCCAAAGAATCAAATCTGCAGTCTTTGATATTCTAGCTTGAAGCTTTTACCAACTGCATTAGGAACATTACTTAAACTGTACATAATGATTTTTAGATGTTTAGAATGTGATTTCTTCAGAATGCCCCTATTTTAGGTTTTTTTGAGTTAAACTTCTACAAAATTTCGTTCAAATCGGTGATTCCATTGTCATGCCCCCTCCTTGTTAGTAATAGTTTCTCAAATACAGCAGAATTGTTTTCTTAATAAACTCTTTAAAAATTGAATACAAGAGATATGCAACAGAAATCTATGGCCTCGAGTACATAAAATACATAGCTTCTGCTTATATTTAAAAATAGCTACTTAGCCAAGCATTGCACAGATGTATAGGACATAACTTGGTATAAAAATCATGTCTGCTGATCTAGTCACTGACTGGATCAGTGAACTGGACCTGTTCTTTATGGGAACAGGTCCAGTCTGTTCTGGACCTGTTCTTCGTGGAAAAAAGCCTTATTTTTATAACCACTAATGCTTAAAAGTAAATACAAATTTTTAAAAACATAGATCTATCTGCGTACATAAACTCATGCATAGCCTGGCACTGCACAGATGTATTATGAAGGTTTCAGGGATAAATTGTTGAAAAATATTGTCAGCTGATGTTTGCTAGTCTCCCATTTACAGCTAATCAGCTAGTCCCATTTTCCACATGAAAGGGCAAAGCTTATTTTCGCAGTTCAAATTGCTTAAAGCAAATATGAATTTTTAAAAATATTTGTCTGCATTTAAGTGCAGTTTTTTAAAAATTGTCTGTAAAGACCCCCTCCCAAAAAAAACTAATTCATGTTTTAAAAAAAAGCTGTCTTTGTTTAATTGTGTTCGCTGGCATAGGAAAACAGTTTCAATGCAGGGAGCAAAAAATTTGACAATTTGACTTGCTATAGAATCACATGTGTGCTGAAAAACCAAAAAGAGAAATTAAAAATACTATTTTTAATAGAAAAACAAATAAATAAATAAATATTTCTAATTTTTAATAGATAGGACATATTCATTTCTATATATTATTAAGTAAAATCTTAATTTGATGTACTGTTCCCATATTAAATAATGGATTTCTCTAATAATCTTTTACTTTCCAAACATGTACCATGTAAGGAAAACATTCTAATCATGAATTCGACTATGAGATTTTGATGTATTTACACAGTGGCTTCTGTAGAAATTTTGACATACTCCAAAGGCTGGATCAGCTACTAACTATAAGCTTGACTTCTACCATGGCCTGAGATGTTGGTCAATGTTGTTATGGAGGGGCACTAGTAGGCAGGCCTACTATGTTGTGTTAAAAAGAAAGGAAAGGAGAGGTATTCTCGCCAAGCACAGAATAAGCAATCAGCTAGTATACTGTAAGATTGATGAATACTACTTCCATATAATTCACAAGTTTTAAAATACTCATAGTTGCATGATCAAGCTATTATGCTCAGTTTGCTCAATATATTATTCTTCCAACAACAAAACCTATATTACTAATTTTTATGGAATAATATAAATCCATTCAAGATGTATGATTTTCTCCCCTTTAAAGAAAAACTTTGTCTTTTACTAGTTGCATAAAAAAAGTATTTATTACATCATATTTCATCTGGGTTCAATCCCCAGCTCTGGAATTTTTTGCATAGTTGGTAAAAAATAAAATTAATCAGCCTAAACACTCCAACTTGCCTAATATACTTGAAAGGCTGATAGAATCACTTTCTAAAATATGTAAAATTTCCGCTGCGTAACGGAGTTGTCGCAAATTAATTGTTTTATCTGTTCCATCTGTGGTTTGCAGAAGAAGATGATAAATGCCAATGGTTCTAATGCGAGAAATTTCATCTGGGAATCATCCCAGAGTAGCTCAGTGGTAGAGCACCCGCACGTTAAGCGGCAGTCCTGGGTTCGATCCCCAGCTCTGGAATTTTTTGCATAGTTGGTAAAAAATAGAATTAATCAGCCTAAACACTCCAACTTGCCTAATAGTATTTATTACATTTATGTTTTTTTTTCAAAAAAGAGATAAGATTTAAAGTTACACTATTACTTGCATTTAAATTTATAATACAATGATCTTTCATTCATCTTCCATTATATATATTGAGAATTGGCTATTCTGAGGAAAACAAACTTTGAGGGAGAAAAATATTCATCTGAATGTGAGAACTGCGTTATATAAAGCAATATCAATTACATGCCATTCCTATACATTTTAACCAGGAACTCAAGTTTTCTACTTAATAACAAGAAATCCATCTTAAAGGTAGCCTTCTTAAAAAGAGTTTATGGTAACTTATAAAAATGTTAAACCAATATGAGTATTGACAGAACATACCAGCTGGTGGAGGTGGTGGAGCAGAAGGGAAGCTTGATGGAGGTGGCGGTGCAGGCGGTCTCACGGGCAATGGTGGAGGTGGTGGCAATGAACTTGGTGGCAAAGGAGGAGGAGGTGGTAATGGTGCACCCGTCGAAGTGACAATGGTAGCTGTAGACATTGGAACAGAAGGCGGGGGTGGTAATCCTGGAGGAGGCATTGCAGGAGGAGGTACTATGTGAGCTGGAACAGGCATTGGACCACCCGCAGTAGGAGGAGCATCCGCAAAAAGTTGATGAGGACGATCTGCATGAGACAGTGGATTCTGGGCTGCCAACAGACGTTCTGAAAAACAGATATTAAACAGCAATGAAACAAGTATGAACAAACTTACTCTTACAAACTCTTACTCGAACAAACTTGCACTTTTTTTTTGCAATAAAAAAATTATAATTACATCAACTATGAAAGAGACAAGTATAAAATTATTAATTTTTTGTGTATATAATTAGATACTTGTAGAATCAACAGAAAGTTTTTAGGCAATTTGTCTAGATTGATAAATAAATGGTTAGTGCATGAATAGTGATGCAATGGATGCCAATTTGGTTGAATGACCCGATACTGAACAACCAGCCAAAATTTCAAACAGATATCCGGTAGTCCAGCTGAAGTATGTTTTCTTCTTTTTTAGTTTTATTGCTACTAGTTTTCAAGTATTCAGCCATTGTTTTTTTTTAATTCTCATTAGCTTCAAATCATTTAATTAAAAGCATTTGTCATATCCCCTTCTGCATCGCTACCATCTAACAATCTTATCCCAAGGCCTGTACCCAAGGGAAGGGGGGGGGGTGAAACAGGGAGTCTGGACTCTCCCCCCCCCTGAAATTTAGAATTTTATTAACAAACTAATGAGTCTGTTTGTGAAAAATTCTGCCTTTTTCCCTGTTTGGATCCCTTCAAAATTTTAGGACCTTAGCTGAAATTTTTTTCTGGTTACAGCCTTGTCTTATGGTAAATGGTACTGACGGAAGGTTGTGTGAACAGCGAACCTGCTGGAAGTAATCATTTAACCTGCAGAAGCAGATAAATTTTAACCATGACGCATTTAGTAATGTATCTCTAATTGCAGAATATTTTCACAAAGAAATGCATACCTTTTTTTTTTATTTATTTAAGAATAAGATAGATGAATTAATTCTTTCCAAACATTTTAATGTGTTTTTTTCTGTTATAATAAATTTACTGTTAATTTTCATTAAGTCATTTTTAGTTAAATTACTTTTAGAGATTGATAAATAAAAAGTAAATCTCTTCTAAATATTTATAATGAAATCATCGTGCTTCCTTTTGTAGTTTTATATAGGTATGAAACAGAATTTTTCAGGTTATGCATTAAATTTCTTTTATCGAAAATAATATATATATATTTTTAAACTACCAGTTACAAAACAAAAATAGATCTGTTTAATTGTTTAGCTTCTAAAATACATGAGCATTCTTTCATTGTACAAAATTTTATATGGCACCATAAGGGGGGTGGAAATGGGGTGTGTGAGTGCAAAGGCATAAAAAAAACATCATTTCAAACATTAAGTTTCGAAATTTTAGGACAGTTTCACTTTTTCACACATACCTCCAAGGTACACCACCTTCCCCACTACAAATTTTGGTGTCATCATAAAAGCTGATGGTGACCATGCCAAGTACTGACATTGCAAAATGTACAAAAAGACATAATTGACGACATTTAAATTCATAAAATGATTAAAAAAAGACTGTATTGGGTGATACGTTGTGGAACATGTACAATACATGAACAAGATACAATAGTAAAAACTGAAAGAAAGTAAAACAGTACACATTATGACCATTATTCTTATGTTGTTCTACCTAGGCAATAATAGAAATATAAATGGAAAACTAATGTTTTGTTCTACATTACGCTAAAAAATTAAATCATATATGGAACATTACACTATAAAATTAAATCATATATGAAATCATTACCAGCAGCTGAACCATGTCTTTCTCCCTTTGATTCCTTTTTGAAAGCATATGAAATTGTAATTGGTCTATTACACAAATACTGCCCATTCATTGCTTCAATAGCAGCATCTGAAGCTTCAAAACTGGCAAAATTAATAAAAGCATAACCTTTAGAATTGCCAGTTTCTGGATCTCTCATAATCTAAAAATTTAAAAGCAAATAACATTAAATAAATTGTGTATGCAAATTATAATGAAAAGTACAGAAGTGGAACATTTTTACAGAAGAGGATTACATGCATCTACACTAGATTTTACTTTTTAAGAAAATAATTTTTGATCCTTGAAAAAAACAACTAAAACCTTCAATGGATTTTATAAACAACTAGCCAGAAATCAGAATTATTCCAAAGAATACTTTTGCATGAAGTAAGAAAGCATAGCATTAGGTTACTAATACATTTTTGTATTAGGTAAGAACAATACTTTTGTGCAATTAAAGTTTAAATTACTAATTTATATTTCAAAATGAAGAGAACATAAGTTAGCAATATGGGAAGAGACCATTTTCTGGAGGTAACAAAATTTATAAAATACTTCCAAATATGAAGGTAAATTTTTGAGTACTTTCAAACCTGACAGGTAAAATACTACAGTAGACTCCCTCTTAACCAAGCTCCATTTAACCAGATCTCCCTCTTAACCAGCCTCTTGTTTAACCGGCCATATTTGACTTAAAAATTTTTTTAAATAAAAAATTTTAAATTTCCGAGAGTAAATGGCACTGACCTCAGTCATATCACATACAGATGGAGTAAAAGTACCGAAAAAAGGCTTTATGCTATATAGAACAACAAGCATCAGCTTCCTCCATCGATGTGATGCTTTAAAAAGAAAATTATGAAACTGTGCAATAAATTGTTGAATTTTCAATCTTCAGCAGAAAAAAAAATTACTGATGTTTTTAAAACCTTCCTATTAATGGCCTATAATACTTTCGTAATAAATTAAAGCATTTACTATAATGTGGTTCCATCAATTAATTGTTCATCTTTTTTCATTCTCTGCTTTAACCGGATTTTCACTTAACCGGCTAACCCCCGGTCCCAATTAAGCCAGTTATGAGGGAGCTCATTGCCAACTTCACTGAATTTTTTCTCCTAGTTTGAACCTTTAAAACTTATTTACTCCAAAGTAATAAAATGAAATTAATAAATAATTAAAACTAATGATTTAGTTACTTTTATTTACTTTTTAACAGACATTAAGTTAAATTCCACAAAATTATGTGTCCCTCAAATGTTTTTCTAAGGATTTTACCACTGAACATACATCAGTGGTCAATGCAACAAAAATAATTCTATTTATGTATTAAAAGTCAGGAACGACAAACTGACTGTTTTAAGATTATTAATTTATCATCCCCCCCCTTTTTTTTGCATTATACATAAAATTTCTCATAAAATCAGTCACATGAGTTAATTTGAAATGCATGGATGCTTTGTACATCACATTATATGTAAATCACTGTTTTTATATGATCCTGGAAACTAAAAATATTATCAAGCATCACACACACATTCATGTTTAAATCAGGGGTGATAGAGAATTAAAGTGAAATTTTCTGAAACTATTAATGTGACCCCCCTCATACAAATGAACCCCCTCGCATACAAATGGTCAAAAAAAAAAAAAAAAATTATTCAAATACTTAACATTTCTACAAAATTCTATTTACATTTTAAACATACTTAAAACACATTCCATAACAATTTCACTTACATAAAAATTAGAAAATTAGATATACCTTTTAAATGGAATAAAACACATTTTTAAATTAAATAACACAAGATTTTTGTATGAAATGACTTCGAATTTCAGGTATTAAAGTGCCCAAACATAGAAATAGCTGAACTTAATGTGGCATTAAAACAAACTGAGGACCAAAGAGTAGGAAGAGAGAGCTTTTAACTATCATTAAAAGATTTGCAAATGTCATATGCATTGAGTACTTATTAATTTTAATCAATATTAAAATTGTTCTAAACAATTCTGCTACATTATATGTAGCTATACAGCACATCCATTTTTATTAAATAAGAGACGTATCACGTTATAATTTTTATTAAACAACTGTTTATATATCTTTCACAAGCACTACATATTTTAAGTTGATTTCAGAAAAATAAGCTTTAAATTTGTAAAAAATTAAAGATATAAATATAAAGTAGGAGTCTTGTTTTTAATCCTATAGTATTAGAGATTTTAATAAAGTAATGCTAAAGAAAGAAATTGTCATTCACAAGAAGAAGGGGAAAAGATTGAAACTGGAATGCTTGAACATAATTTTTTGTGTAATTTAACTGAAAAAAGCAGATTTTCACATTTTTACAGATCTCACTCATGCTTTAAATTTTCGCAACAAATTGTGTTCAAATTTCTGGATATTTCAGAATACTATCATCCCTGAGCGAAACTAAAGTGGTCTTTGCAATTGTTTCAGGTTATCTGATAAATTAAACTTGTAAATATAGAGAATTGCATTTTGGTGGGAGCAAGCACATTTTTTTATCAGCCAATACTTCATCTAAAGTGGTTTTGCATTAACAAGGTTTGACTGAACATTTTCTCTGAATGAATATTTTTCTACAGCCAATTAGTTGTTTGCAGTTGCACTTCAAATATACACCCTATAAATTTTTCACCACACATGTTTGCATTAAAACTCTAAGTTTTAAAAAGTCCGGCTTTATAAGGTTAAATTACCACATTAAAAATAAAAAAAAAAGCCATAAACATTTTTAAATTAGATTTACATAAGCTTCCTTATTACATCTTTTAAATATACTTTTTAATTGTTTATTTGTTTAAGGAAAATAAAAATATTCAAATATATTAAATAAATTTTACCTTTGGAGTTTGAAGAATCACACCAAAAGCACTGAATGTGTCATATAAAAGTTTTTCATCTACTTCAGGGTCTAGATTACCTATAAAAATATTAGCACCCACATCCAGATTCTTTTGATGTGCAGAAGCCTAAAAAAAAATGACAAAATTATCAAAGATATCTTTTTAAAAATATAATAAAATTATGTATTTATAATGCATAAAATATGCAGTTCAAAAATAATTAGCAATATCTGATTTTTGCTTTTAATGAATGACATTAGCAGTCAGACAAAGTATTGATTTCACCTGATAAGTACTAGTACATGTGTAGCAAACAAACATAAAATATGTGGAAACTCCTTGATGATAGACATTGAGATATTTGTAGAGATCTATATTATTAGATGGGTCATCACACAAATTGTCCCCTACTGCAGCACCCAAAATTAATTTTGAAATCATATAATCGTAAATAATCCAATATGCCACATGATCTAAATGCTTATGATTCAGGGTTCTTGCTGGACACCAGATTATAAGAATCTCACACCATATTTTGAGAACCTCATGAAAAAATATTGCAATGTGACATATTGGTACTTTGAAAGAAAAGCATTTGCTACTTTAAAGAAAACTGTCACAATTCAAAAATCATTTTTCTGTTCTTTGTTCCTTAATAATTTTACAAAAGTGGTATTTTTTTATGTTGAGCACTAGTAATATATGGCTTATTCTACAAATATGGAAATATTTGAGATGTAACAAAAATTAATTTAAAAATTTAAAATAAATTAAGAAAATACTTCATTGGTTAGATAATAAGAATTAACATCAGCAGAGCATGATTGTTTGTATTTTATTGAAGACTACCTGAAGTACCCGTCAGTTAGTATGTAATGGGGATCTTCACAAAAGCCTGAATTTTTATCAGCGTTGTAGGAGTACAAAGAATGGAATTAGCATATTGGCAAAAATATACAAAGCGAAGTTATGACTTATGTATACTGTTCAAGATTACAGGTTAGAGAGAGAGTAACAAAGTGTCGAGTGAAACTGTTGAGAGAAAACATTTTATTTTCAATATTGACATTTTATTTTAGTGGAATGAGCTTATAAAGTCAAGGTCATTTCTCACCTATAACTAATTTTCGTTCGATTCACTGTAGAGATTTTAATATTATGTCTCAAGAAAATTTTGCACAATTTTGGCAAAATCTAAGAAAGCAAATAAACATTTAATAAAGGCAACAAAATTTGTTCAAGTTAAATAGCCAAATAATATATTACATCCAGATGCCTTAAAGTGAACCCCCTCCAAAAAAAAAAAAAAAAAAAAAAATGCAATTTTTGCAAAGTTTAAAATTTTTCCAAAAAAATGTCAACATCTATTGTTTGAGCCCTTGTTGATCATGTAACTAAATTTCATTCCATTACCTTAAGCCATTTTAGAAGGATGCGATACAAACATATAGCACAATATTCTCAAAATCTATAAAATATTTAAAACAATTTTGGCATCTTTAATTTAAATTAACTTGCCATCTAACATAATTCTACATTTCATCCTATTTTACTGACATTTTTCAGGAATGGAACAAACATTTACTCAATTTTCATAAAATCTCACAATATAATCCAAATTCTGAGGTACTTTGTGCCTATAGTTTAAGTGACCACCTTTGATGATACTAAATTTTATTTCACTTGTTTCTGTTGTTTATACATGGACAAACAAGTATTTATACAATTTAAGTAATTTTTTAGAAATCTCAAAATCTAATACGAATTTTCAAAAAATTTGACAGCTACAGTTAAGTTGCATGATCATCATGCCATTAAATTTCATTTCATTCACTTAAGTCATTCTTATCAGAACAAGTATTCATGCATTTTAAGTAAATTTTGGCAAATTTTATCAAAATTGAAAAAAAAAAAAATTATGCCTATAGTTTGAGTTGTATGACCACCTATCTTGCCACCTATTATTCACTTAACCTTTTCGCAGCGGCTCATTCCTGAAGGATTTCGACCCAGGAAACGGCAGAATCTGTGAGATTTCATCCCCCTCCTTCTCAGCAGATGAGCATACCATGTCCTTTGTTTGGTAGGTGGTAGGAAAGGAAGGGAGTACGGGAAACTCCCTTCCCTCGCCTCCCCTCCACAGTATAACAAAAGAGATTCGAAAGAACCTCTCGAAATTCCTTATCTATCTTCCATGAAGGGTGAATGGGTTTCTCGTCCAAAGAGGGGAAAGGAATCTCAGGTAAGGCATTTGTACCAGCGCCGTTCTCCAGTCATGTTTATTTTTTGGTACAACTGCTGAACTGGCGGCTTGAGAAGGTTAAGTCATAACTGTGTGATGTGTGAACAAAAATTTAGGCATTTTGAATAAAATTTTTGAAAAATCTCAGTCTAATTAATTTTTTTTTTTATTTTGGTGCCTATAGCTTAAGTTGCATGTTCACTTATTATGTCATCAAATTTTATTTCATTCACTTTAGTCATTATTATGTGATGCATGAATAAACATTTATGTAATCTGAAACAACTTTTGCAAAATCCCGAAAGCTAATCAAATTTAAAAAAAAAAAAAAAAAAAAAAAAAAATTGAAGCCTATAGTTTAAGTTGAGTAACCATCTATTATGTCACTAAATTTCATTTCATTCGTTTTACTCATTATTACGTAATATGCAAACAAAAAAAGCATCATGGACAGAATGACAAAATAATAGACAAAGATTTTTTTTTTTGAGGGGGGGGGGGGTCATACTGGTTACCATGTGCTTCAAACAGATAGCAATCACAAATTTTTTAATTCCAAGTAATGTACAGACAAAAGTCTAATTTTATTTATATAAATTTGCATTTGTATTATTTTAAAGGCAAACGAATATGCTAGTGATATAATGGCCATTTTTAATGATATTAATAAACATAATAAATATCAAAACAGAATTTATTAATTAAATAATAAAAATACCGATCTAAAACCATAAAATATATTACATTTAATGTATTTTAATATTTTACTAGTCTTTGGGCTATTCACGTCTCAGTGAGACATGTGGATGACATAAGAACAAGAGCATGTAGAGGACACAAACACTATCTCAAACAAGTCAAATTTGGAGCTTTTCTGATTTCACTTTTAACAAGAACTTAAAACAGCAAGATTTATCATGTCATGCAATCAGAATTTATTTATATTGATACTTTTCCTGATTTTTAAAAGACCTCCTTGAAAGTTATCCTCTTCTAGCATTTATTTTTCCATAGTTGTCTCAATTTTTAAGCAATTTTTAGCACAGTTTTTGATTATCTCATTTTTCTTAGAAAAAAACCTGTTACTTATTTAGTTGTAACTTATATATTATTTCTTTGCCTGTGTAATAATGCTGCTTTTGACATTGTAGCAAAAGGCTACAAGAATGTTAAATGAAGAAAAAAGATGTTTCTAAACCTTTATGAAAATTAACGTTGTTTATTTTTTTTTTGGGGGGGGGGGGATTTGTATTTTTAAGCCATAATGTAATCAGATTACTTATACTAATTCAAAACTCATTTTTTACTGGTTAAAGTTTTTACATGTATTGTTATGCTTTATATTTATTAAGCAAATACTCTGCTTTGGTTGATGGACACATTTCAAATGTGCCCAGTTGCAGAAATTTTTGTACCAGTCTGCAACGCAGATTTTAAAATAAAAAAATAGTCTGCAAATCAAACTGCTGGTGGCAGATTACCCATAAAATGCATATTAAATCAGCATATTCATCTTATATGTTAAATATGCAGCATTTGTACAATTTAGTGCATTCATTTTGCCTACAATTTCACACTGTGTAGATTCTTCTTGTTGAGTAACATAATTTTGATAACTAGTTTTAGAATTACCCCCCCTTTTTTTTTAAATTTTCTGTGAAGTACTGGCCAAGAAATCTATTCTGCCAATTCACTTTTTTCAAACACCATTTTAATGAATTTTATAAACACGTTTTATATTTTAATGCAACAAATTTTCGAAATTTGGTTGAAAAATAAAAACTCACCCAAAAGATTAAGAAATATTTTGGTGAAACAATCATTATTTATTAAAAATATGTAGTAATTTTAACTGTTGATACAAAAGTTATCATAATGGCTTGCAATGAACAAAAATATGATTATTCGCAAAAAAGGATGGAGAAAGATTTGATATGAAATCACTGCGTGCAGTCGACAGTGATATCGTTCGATATGAACTCTTGAAATAGTCTGCAGACCTTCTCAAGAATCTGTGACGGGCGCCGCCATGTCGCACCGGGCAAATGTGAAAAGTAAAATTTATATTTTTTTAATTTTACAGATTGCTTAAGAAAAATAAAGTCTTACTTTATTGACTCTGATTGGCTTCCCATAAAGTTTTATCATGTTCATAATTTTTATTGCATAATCTGCATCATCTTCACCTAAAAATTCCACAAAGCCATAGCCCTGATGCTGTCCAGTAACTCTGTCTTTTGGCATGTGTACATTAACTATTAAAAAAATAAATATACACACATAAATTTCTTCAAATGAACAGATATTAAATCAATAACAATTAAAATACAGTGCAACAGTCATAAGCATTTTTTCAAGTAGTGAAACAAAACCATACAGAAAAGAAAATACTAAAGGCAATTAAATAAAACAAATTCTGGCTTGCTTTATTGTAAATATAATTATTTTGTAGCACACTAAGCTTTAAAAACAGAGAATTCATGTAAATTCAAACTTAAAGAAAAAAAAAAGAGTGATGATAAAAAACTTTTAAAGTAAAAGCAAAATTTTAATTACAAGTACAGCCAGGTTATCTATTAGGCTCAGTAGGCTGAAGCCTATGGGCCTCTACCATTTTACAATCCTCAAAGACCTCTAAAAGACTAAATGATAAATAACAGGAGAAAAATCATTGCAACTGATCAAAAACTTAAGTTTGAAAATACTGTACACATGAAAGTGCATAAAAAAATTTTAAACACATGAACTAGTATGTTCAATTAAATACATTTTACCTGAGTAAGATTTCTATTTCACAGTGAAATATACACATACTCACAGGTTAAGAAGTGCATCTAATATACTTTTACATTTGACCCATGGACTTGCTATGAATGTAGGCTTTATGAAATTCACAGCGAACCCTCAAATAGATAATTTTTGTAAGAGGGCCTCAGAAATTTTATAGCCAAGGGATTCCTGTAGGTCTTAATTTGGCTATGATTACAAGTATTACATTTATGTCACTGATAAGTACTAATTTGATTTCTTAAAATTTAAGAAATAAAGTACTTTGAACTATTCATTTTATTTATTCTTCTTATTATTTTTTTATGCTGTAAGACAAAGACATGCTTTCTCTTTTTATGAGAAGGATTCATAACACTGATAACTACTGAACTCTTCATAAAGTAATATAGTACCCACTTGGTATATCACACATTCGGATATATAATGCTTTTTCCAAGTCTTTTTTTTTCCCTGTTTTTACTTTTTTTGTTTTGGGAACTCTGTTATGAAAAATTCAATGTGCGAAATAATGAATTATACAAATGAGAAAAAAGACCACCCAAGATTTATGAGCCAGTTGGTATGGAGTAAAGAAAGCCAATGGACAATCGCTCACATATCACTGTCTAATCAATTGCATTAACCAATTGAACTTCTATACCTCCTTCTGTATACTTCTATGTTCATTGTTAAAGAGATTATATTTTATTACAGTATTTAATACTATTAATTTTATCGTATTTTAAATTCATATGTTCATTAAAGTAAAATTTTTCATTTCACCAACCTTCCTCTGTTGGATGTATCGCAGCCCCAGTTATATCACTCATTTTGCTTGTCTCCCAACAGGTGAAACATAAAGAAGGGCTACTGTGTATTAAATGTTAGTGTTTTTGAGCAGACATATGAAGTGCCCAGAAAACTAGTTTATATGAGTATTCCAAGTTGAGTTAATTTCTGATCATTCATTTGAAAGTGTGATTAAATTTAAAAAGGCAGTCATTATGCCAGACAAGTACACACACACACACACAAAAAAAAAAGAACGAGGGGGGAGGGGGCTATAAATTATTTTGAAAATATAAATTACATTTTCTTTTTTTTTTAAATCAGTTATACAGTTTTATTTGCAGAACTACATATATTTTCAATTTAAAAAAATCATATAAATAAAAGCAGACTAATAAACTTGTTTTATAATACACATATTTATTAGGTTGTAACGAAAATTTCCCGCCACCGTAAACATCGTCAGAAAACAGTTCGCGTTGGCATATTCGCTCATATTTTGTCAAACGATTTTTGGCATTTGAAAGAAAGAGACTTACTTTATAACACTGTGTTATGAAATCTGTAAAAAAAATATAGTTATCATTAAGTACAAGGTGTGTCAAATAGAACTATCACTCTAAAGGATTGGAACCATCATTTACTACCAGTTGTGTTGCAAAAAGTCAGCTACAGAATATCAACAAAAAATGAGTACAGCTTTAAATACTATTGTTGCATCACGTGACACTGTGCAGGTTTAGTACCGAAAGATCAAAAAGAGTTATCTAAGGAGTTAGAAGTTAGTTTTTCAAGCAGATTTGGCAGAAAACTTTCGTTACAACCTGATAAAACTCATTCCTGTTATTAAAGGGTCATCTATTTAAATTCTCTATTTATTGAAGATAGTCACTGATAAAAAGCTTTCCTTCAAAATTTTGCCCTAAAGCTAGAAAAGCTTTGCCCCAAAACTATCTTACATATAAAGTTTCAACTGACCTTTTTGAATTATCGAAGAGTATAATATTGCTGAATAAATACGAAGAGCAGTGATTGATCTAGGATTTTTTTCATAGTAAAATATAACCCTTGAATTTTCTTAGGAATATTTTATTTTTGAAAGGAGTAATTAATGGGTTGGTACAGATTTCAAAGCTTTTCCTTCACTGACTTCTATCACACTCTTCCATGACTTTATCTGGCATGCTTATATGGATTAAGTGTTTTTATTTTCAATTTCACTTCCTTTCTCTCTTTTTACTTTCTATATATTTTATTTTTTCTTCCTGCAACCCAATGATAAATATATTTACAGGAAATTTTATTTGGCAACTCTGAAATCTAATAAAGTATATTTAATAATAAATTAGCATACTTTAAGATAAAGCAATGCCAAATAGTCAAGATATGTTCACATATATGAGGCATTTTCAAACCTTTGGCGAGAATTTTCAACATTCAGAAGAGATATAAAATGAATCTTTATCAAATTCTGGTTAATAGTTTGAATTACCAAACTCAATAGTTACTCTCCTTATTTTATAAGCAAAAGAAAATGATTATACTCAATTTTGGCAAAAACATCGGATATTTAAAATGCAGTACAGCAAAACTTCTCAAATCCAGACTTTATACTTTCTATGATCCAGAGAGGATTCAGCTTTAAAATAACCCAGTTATGCAAGAGAAACTGAAATTTGCATTAACCTTCATTAGGTATGTTTTTTAAAAAGTACATTTTTTTGTTGCGTATAATTTCACAATGAATATGTTTCTTTTAATTCCCCCCCATTCAACAAAGGTAAGTACTTTTTTAACAACTACCCAACTAATACATTTTTTTATAATTCATAATACAGGATTTCTATAATCTGAAATTGGTATAATCTCAGTAATTAAAGATTTGAGAAGTTCTGTATATGCAAAATGTTGTAAATCAATCCATTTTCAGACCAATTTCCGAAAATTATTGCAAAACTTCTTTTGCTGAAGTACTTTTGTATTATCCATAACATATATGCTTAGTAAATCAATAATAATTATGAATAATATCTAACAAGAAGATCAGTTAAATTGAGCAATCCTAAAGAAAGAAAAACTAGATAGTGTGAAGAACAGTTAATATCAAGAACAACAATAACTATATGTGTAGACAGCTGGCAATGAAGTTTAGAATAACGGCTGCTTGATAATTCACAACTGCATGCTTATCAAACCTAACTACTGATATTTGAGAATAGATAGTTGGAATCCTACGAATGCTTAGATAACTGAAAAATTTTAATATCCATCCCCCCCCCCCCCTCCCTTCTAAGCAAAATGTATAAATGTTCAGCTGATCAGGCTTTTTTCCTTGCACTTGCGATGTGACAGCTAAAAAGAAACATCCCAGAGAGGTACATTTCAGGTCAACTCAGCTTGCACAAATGAAAACAGACTGAATGGGAAAAAAGCTACAACAACATAATAAACATATTTCGATCCAAAAAGATAAAATATTCAGAAAAGGAATTTCAATAATTTACATTTATGGGAGATGTTCAAAACTTCATTGACAGTAATTATGTGAATGGGCCATTTGAATCTATCCTTTTTTTTTTTGTTGTTGTTGTTGTTGAAAAAAAAAAAAAATTCTTGATAAATCTTGGCATGGTCGCATGGGGAAGCAATGCAAAAAACTTGCATTCCAAAATTCTTACAGCATATTCTGAATTTCTAAGGTGCAGATATGTATAGAGAAGCATTTTTGTGATTAATGATAAAACAAATTTACTACAAAATAATTAATAAAGTTTAAATTTACAAACCAACTGGTCCAGCTTGAACAAAAAGTTCCCACAGAATAGTCTCACTGACTTTTTCATCCAAACCACCAACATAAATTGTGGCATCTAAAGCAATTAAATATCAATAATTATACATACATTCATACATTTATTTTATAAACAAACACTGTTGACATTAAATATAACATTTATCTCAATTGATTTTTTCACATATAAAATTTTCGGCATATAACCAGAGTTCATTGATTTAAATCATTTTTCAGTAAACTGATTTTGTAGTTTTAGAAAGTGTTCTAAGAATAAATATGTTGCATTTACAATATCGGCTTCATTTAGCAAGGCTACATCAGGTCTCAGTCTCTCTCTTGTATGTAATGGATTTCAGCACTTCAGAACAAATAAATTTTTAAAATTTTAAATTATAATCAAGGCAATAGCAAGGGGGAAGGGGGGATGCAGGGTTCATAAATACTTTCAAAAATATCAAAAATATCTGATATTTTGATACCCATTTAATATTTTCGATGTAAAAGGTTAATCTTACTGTTGATAAAGATTTTGGGGGCATGATTTAAACATTATAACATTAAATTTGTATTTGTTAATATATTATTTTTTTTATTTAACAACAAATTTTTATCAAATAAAATAGCAAGCAGAAAAAACTCTAAAAAATTAAATATGTTCCATGTAATACTCACCAAAATGAAAAATGTAAGTTACCAAAATGCAAGTTAAAGCGTATTTTAGAAATATTTGTCAATTTTAAAGAAAATATAACTGATATGTCATTAAAGATTACAAAATAATGTTTTCCATCAAAAATAGATAGTGCATGGAGCATTTATGGTTCTTTTAGAAGAGCACTCAAAAGAATTTCAGTACATTACTGTCTATGTCAATTTAGGACAATTAATTCATTTCATGCACAATAATTACATATATGTTAGACCAGTTTAGTCATAATTTAAAGATTGAAAATAACATTTAAAGCAGGGTTGGGTTTTTGTCATAAAAAACTGGTTTTTCACACGACAGATGTAAAAACTGTCAAAAACCTACTTTTTCTTTATTTTATGATACAGTGAACAAAAAGTTCTATATAAATTTTTCTTAGCTATTAAAAACTATAATTAATTATAGTATTATGAACATAATAGTTATTTTATTATGCTGTTAAGTCGAAAAATAACTAAAAATATAAAATATTAAAAGTTCTTAAAATTTTTTATACATACCTTTAAGTTTCTGCAATGAAATTTAAAATCAGAATTTTGCACTTATAAAATATTATTACTTTTTATTTTATTTTTTAAGATATACATGGATGCCTGGATTATCTTAAAATATTTAACCAAAATTTATAATCGCCAAAAATATAAGCCAAATAAAGAACCACCGCTACTTTTATTGAATTAAAACTGTCATTTAATTAAAAAATTCACATTAATATAAACCAAAAATGTATGTAAAATGACATTTTTAGCAATCAGAATTGCTACTTCAAAGTATGCAGTTTCTCAAGTTTGCTGTAGGAAAGGACACTAAAGAAACAAAGATTTTACAAAAAAATTCTAAGGCTGGATAACTTGCACTTTACATCCTACCTCCTCCCACCCAATGAAAAAAAAAAAATCATCCAATCAGAATTTCTAGGGTGTAATACATAAAATTAAAATACTTCATGGTATTCAAAATTAATAATGAAATGTGTCATAAAATAAAACCTTTAAATGTAAAATAAATAAATAAATAAGAACCATATTCATTTTACTTACAGTATATAAAATTATTAAGTAATTTTGTTGGGAAAATGTAATTTTCCGAATTATATTTTTTAAGGTTAATCCTGTAATTTTTTGCCAAATATCTTTCATAACCATTTTTTAAACTTATTGTTTTCAGATACAATCTTTATTTAAATTATAATTAGCTGAAATAAAATGGATATGCAATTATACCAAACATCTGGGTTTTTGACATTTTTGACAAGAAGGTTTTCAACATGACGGTAAAAACCATGGTAAAGTCCAGTAAAAACTGCCAAGTGTCAAAATCTTGCAACCCTGACTTAAAGTAGGGATGTAACAAATATTCGGCGTATTCTGCTGTTTTGCCGATTATTCAGTTAGCCAGATATTCGGCCGAATATTGATACAAATTCAGCTGAATAATTTCAGAACAAAAAGACAAATATTTTTTTAATGCATCTACAAATAATAATGCTTATAGTCCAGGAGCCAGTTGGCATTTTTAATGGCCAATAGGAAAAATACTGAAATCTTGTCTATTAGTTCATTTAGTTAAACATATAATCAAAGTGAATGTCAGCTGGTGCATTTGCAGTACGTTTAGCCATCCCAGCCACCCAAACATGTAAAATAATTATAGTAAAAATGTTGATACTTTTTGAATGTGTTTATCACTTTGTATTCGAATGAAAAAAAAACAGTCAAATGAATTTACAGCGGTGAATTATAAGTCAGCTGCCAACAATAATCTGCATTCAAATGTATAGAGGTAGATTATACATATACATGTAAAGAATATTCGTTAAGTAAAATAATAATTAAAAAAACTGAAAGTTTGTAAAGTGATAGTTAACTTTATCAGTTTTACAAAAAAAAATATTAGTCAACAGAGTTTTCTGTGGTGCTCATCTGGCGATTGAAAGCTACAGCGTATTGCTACACACACAGATGCCTGATGTATTTCACTGCATCAGCTGATCATTTTTACTGGCAAAAAATTCAGCGGACAACTTCTTTCAGGTAACTTTTATAAAGAACTACATTACAAAGCTTCAGCTTTCTTGGTTTCTGATACCTATCAATTTTTAATGTTACATAGTACATCTATGAATCAGAATGTATCTAAATCTTTTTTTTACTCTTAATCAGTGGCGTAGCCAAGGGAAGGGGGTTAGGGAGTCACAACCCCCCCCCCTCCTCATGAGGAATTTTTTGCCATACAAAATGTATATTCTTCACTCCATTATCACACACACACATATATATATATATATCTGAGTTACAGTAGTCGTAACACCACCCCCCCCCCTTCCTCATGAAAAATTTCTGGCAACGCCACTGCTCTTAATTATATATTTAAAATGCATAACAATGAGAAAAATATAGAGGAAAGTGGCCCAAAATGATCTTAGCAGAGAAAACGATCCACATATGTTTTTTTAGATACAGGTCATGCAACTTATCGAATAACACATAAACTAGTTGTGCCTAGTAAAGAAGCAATAGCAATATTGAAGCGATCGGTGTCTGAGTAAAATTCTACAAAAAACTGGGCTTTATCATAGCTCTTATAAGGTAAACACTACCTTATTTATTTAGAAATGCAATCTTTAATGTACAGAAATATGACTTGGTTTATGAAACAGATATGTTTTTAGATGTGAATTACACTTGTTTAGTTTGTTATGTTTCTCGGCGTGTTTCAGTGAGATGACTAATGTTTTGCTTTATGCATAATTGTATTTTGCATTGACGATGATGTTTTGCATATTATGCATACTATCATTTTGCCCATGGGTGAGGGTAAAATGATCCTTTGGACTCTTTTCAAAATTCTTTTTTTTTTTTTTTTTTTGCTACTCAATTTGGGCTTAATATTATTAAAACATGTTTAGGATGCAAAATATTGTGGCAAAGGATCAAATTTTATTTAACATTTATGTTATTTTATGTAAGTTTTTCCCTTAAGGGAATCATTTTGGGCCACCTTCCCCTGTATGTAAACATCGAAGAAAATTTCACTTAAATTAGCATCTATTTCATAAAAATGAAAATTTGGTGCCTCAATTATGTGTAATTTATTTTTTGCTCAGCTCTCGAACACGAGTTACCTGAAAGAAGTTGTCCGCTGAATTTTCTGTGGTGTAAAAAAGATCAGCTGATGCAGTGAAACACATCAGGCACCTGTGCCTGAAGCAAGACGTTGCAATTTTCAATCACCAGCTGAGCACTTTTCCACCACAAAATACTCAGCTGACTATTTTTTCCCTAAAACTGGTAATGTTAACTATCACTTCACCAAATTTAAGCTCTTTTATTATTTCACTTAACGGGTATTCTTTACATGTTGATGTATAATCTACTGCAATAAAGTCTGCTGACTGTTTTTTTTTTTTTTTTTTTTTTTTTTTTTCCATTTGTATACAATTTGTTTACATACAGGGGAAGGTGGCCCAAAATGATTCCCTTAAGGGAAAAACTTACATAAAATAACATAAATGTGATAATCACATGTAGAAACATGAACTTTTTAATTATAATTTTTATTATTATTATTATTTTACATGTGTGGGTGCTACACCCACCGCTACTCTATCAGCTGGCATTCATTTTCTTTACTAACAATATAAAATGAAACAATATAAATTACTAACAATATAAAGTACAAAATCTCAGCTCTTTTTCGATGATGACCCCAAAATGGCTGCTGGCTTTCGGACTATTAGTTATGCTTCAATGTGTTAATCTCATATAACAAAATATCCTAAGTCATTGAATTTTACGTGGAATGAAACATAATCTAATGTATTTAATAATATTACAGAAATGCAGACTTTCCTACTTGGTGATACTACTTGACGTGATTTTCTAATTTCTTTACTGGGTGGGGTGGGGGGGGGGAGAATGAATTTTTTTTACTAGGCTATTACAGGATGGCAAGTCAAAATTCTTGTGCCAAAAATGATGGGTTGACTGGTTGACAGAACACATCAAAACAATTTTTCTCATACACAAGGGTGGCATAATATATAAAAAGTGATTTGCTTTGATGGTAAGTGTGAAGAACTCCTGTAGGTAATTCCTTGCTGGCGAATAATATTCAAACAAGAAATAGAGCATTAGCTTTATCACACCCAAAACAGACGTTTTAACACAGCTTAAAAAATGGAATTACTGGCATACGATTAAACTTAATAATATTAATATATAATAACGAAAGAAAATTTTTGTACATGTAAATTTTTAAGTAACATTTTTCGATCTACACAGAACATCCGATTTATTTTATAAGTACGTAAAAGAATAACACGAAACGTATTAGTACTAAAATGCTTTTATTCAATGAACTTATTATGCATGGAAAATATATGCAGAATTAATATGGTTCTCCTGTACATGAAAAATATACAAAGGAAAGCCGGTTAATGGAGTGTCGAGAGATTTACCTTGATTTCTCTCAGCTATAGGTCCCGCCGCCATGATTTTTTGTTATGCTTGCTTGATGATGCCAATTGCCGATGTTTCTAAACGAGTTTCCCCTGTTTTGAACTTCAAAAGTCCCTGTTTTCCCTAGTCTTCAATAAAGCCAATGAACGATTGTAGCACCATCTAGTGTTATTATAAGAGAGCACTGAGATACATACATGCTGTCCGAAAAGCTCCGTTTTTGCTTACTGGCAAAGTTTCGCTTCTTCACCAATTTGGCGCTGCTACCTGACCCTTTCACTGTTGCCAAATCTGCTGGAGGAAATGTGGCTCAAATCAAAGTTAAAAGTATCCAGATGTGGCTGAAAGTGTTTTCAAGCCGGGAAAATAAACAAGTAATATTAAAAAAAAATTAAGTCAATTCCTACTTAGATCAACAAATAAAAATTGGCGAAATATCACGAAATTTGTTGCCAAAAATAATATCGCATTTCGCATAACTCTAAAACTTGTGCCTCTTTCAAGAATTACTCCAAAATTTGGCGATATTTCGGCAAAACTCGCCAAGGTCGACGAAAAATGGCGAGATTTTGAGCATGGACATGGACAAAACAATGACTAACTATCGCCAAATTTGACGATATTTTGCCAAAACTCACCGAAGACAAATGGCGATATTTTGGGCATAGACCAAATGACTGACTATCGCCAAATTTGACTATATTTTGGTAAAACTCCCCAAGATCGATGGCAAGATTTTAGGCATGGACCAAGCAATGACTGACTACAGATATAATATATTGAAGATGTCCATAGATATTAATCTATTGAAATTCTTTTGGGTTGTCCTGTAAATAAACTCCCCAGTAGATTGGAAACAAAAATCAAGATGCACAGCTAGATGTTACAACAATCTTATATATGAAATTTCAACATTCTACGACTAAATAGTTTTTGAGATTTGAGAATAAAATACATACACTCGTACGAAAGTCGCCAAGCTTGGCGACTCTTGCCGTAATTCTTAATGGAGCCACGTGACCGTGGTTGGACCATTACCTAACTATATGGTAGGACGGTATTGTACTTGAAATGGATGAATGTCCCTAAAACTGTCATTGGCCGTAAAGTGTTGAAATCTTTTGAGTGTTCCTGTAGCAGCACTATAAATGATAAAGACACTTTTTTCCATGGAAAAATTCATTTTGTAACCCATAAGAGCATATATCACTTGTGAGTCGTTTGAACTAGCCTAATACCTCTAAAATATGCTTTAATGAATTTCTGCCCATAGAGCGTAATGTATTGAAAATCTTTTGGGCGGCCCTGTAGATAAACTATCCAGTTGAGTGGGACAGAAATGGCGGATGCACAACTAGATTTGACAACAATCCTGAATATAAAGTTTCAACATTCTACGTCTAATAGTTTTTGAGATATGCGAGTCTAATGAATTTCGGCCCAGAATCTTTTGGGTGGTCCTGTAGATAAATTATCCAGTCGATTGGAACCAAAAGTGTATTAACATCCAGTGTCATGCACTACAAGTCTAAAAAAATTTACTTGAACTTGAGTGGATGAATAAAAAAGTATTTTATTAACGATTGAAAATTTGTACAAGATAAATAAAGGAAGAGTGAGAGCTAATAATAGGAATTGAATAACATTTTTTTTTATGTTTACGTGCTTGTGCTGATGAAATATGCTTCTCTGCTAATGCTCTGTGAGTCATTTGGACTTTCATTTCCGCTTTACAAAATACTTCCCCAGACAGCACAAACATGTCCAGAACATGTCCATATGATATCATGGACAAGTTCGGGACATAACTGACATTCCCAAATTTGTCTATATCTTGTCCATAATACCCCCCAAACTTGTCCATATGGCACAATACGGCGTCCATAATGATATCCTCTGGACAAAATATAGACATCCATATGGACATGTTATGGACATCCAAAACTTATCTATATGGGCATGTTATGGACATCCATATGGACATGTTATGGACATCCATAATTTGTCAATAAACAGACATTCTGTGGATATTTATCTCATATCCACAGTTTATTTTTATGCTATGGATAAGTTACTACCATAAAGGAATAGAAGTATCTGTTTCATCAGTAATTTCTGAAATGAAACTATTACAAGAACTGCTTGTAGGATCACACATATTTGAATCTTCAAAAATATTTTCATCGATCCTGTTTTCAAATTCATTATGAAAATAATTATAATCGTGCGCATTAATAGGCTTTGATTCAATATCATTCACATTACATTCAGCTTCAATAAGGAATAATTCATCATCAACTTCTTATTCAACATTTCGCCATTCCTGACGAGTCGACTTAATTTTTTTATCAAAATACACATTAAGTCAAAAAGTTGTACATTACCCCGTATTGTAAAGAACAGTGATATAGGCAAGCAATATGCAAGAAGTGCGCATAAAAATGTTATTAGTTGACAAGGAAACTTCAAATATATGGGTACTATCTACCACAACCACCACAGATTATTAAAAACAACGTGCATACAAAAATGTTACTGCGCATGATCAAACAAATTGAGCCAATCAGAGTTTGTCGCCGATAGATTTTCCCATTTATGTCATAAAATAGACATGATTGGGGTGTTTAGATGTCCAATTCATGTCATATAACAGACATAATATGGATTTTCCCGTTTTTGTCGTAATATGACTTAATTGGGGTGTTACATGCCCCAATCATGTCTTATTCTAGACATATTATGGACTTTCCCAAAGATGTCGCTAAAATGATGTCCAGGAGATATCTTATCATAGACATAGACATGTTTTGGACAAGTTTGTCCAGATATGGACATAAATTGGGCAAGTGTGCTGTCAGGGTCGGTATTGCCAGTTTGCCAATATCTTTCTCTCCGGCAGAGTTGGCAACAGTAATAGGGTCAGGTAGCAGCGCCAAATGGGCCCCAATTTTGAAACTAAACTGGGGACATTTATAATTAATGCAATAATTAAAAATTGTCCCCAATTCCTGTTTTTCACATTTTGGAAAGCGCCCTGAAAATGGGACTGTCTCCGGAAAATGGAGGCGTTTGGTCACCTTAGGTTTGCCCCCAGCCGGCCAGGCCTCTCATCCAGAGTGGCTATTCGGACCGGCCGGTGCGGATAGCTTACAGGCTATTCGGCCCGTTCTGTAGTGCTGCCATCTATATTTAAATGTTCATACTAATAATTCACCAATAATTTATTTAAAATTGTATGTTTACTTAGACCAAAGAAAACGAATTTCGTCCGCAATTTCTATTTTTAAAATTTATATTTAAGCTTTGGTCTGAAATGAGTAAGCTTTTAATATGAGGTATAAAACTACAAAAATTTAAATTCCCGTAAATGAAATTCAGTGTAAGCTTTACAATAAAGGCAATCGTAAGTTTCCGAAAGGTTTGACGACTGGAAATAGAATTGCATGAAAATTCTTTTATACATATTTAATGTATTCATGACGTTATTTTATACGTATGTAAAATTATCAAATGAAACAAACAATTTTGCAAATTTTTATACAATTCCAATTTTAACGATCATTAAATTCATCGGAAATAATCCTCGCTTGTTAACTTTGCTTATTATTTTTTTAATGAATTTTACATATATTTTTATGTAAACTATTATTTTTTTAAACATACTTCAAGTTTGCAATATATATAAAGCTTTGGTTTAATAAAATTTAATTAACTTTTACATAAGGGATGAGGGCTCCTCACGTCGTGTTCGTTTTCTTAAAATAAATTTAATGAGGCAAACAAATACAATTCTAAAGATGTAGTATCTCACGAAAGCAGGGCCCGATTATGAGCATCAGGGGCCTGGGGCATTGATGGATTTGGGAGCCCCATCTATGAAATTTGTTTTACTTTACATAAAATTTTGATATAAAAAAGAATATTTCAGAACAACATTTGAAATTGGGGCCCTGGGCAAAGTCCCTATTTGTCCATTCGATAATAAAGCCCTGCACGAAAGTAACATAAATATAATAAAGTCAATAAAAAACACAGAAATATTATATTCTGCTCCATATATTCAACTTTTTCAACCAATCATGCAATTAAACAGGTTTAGCTTTCGAAGAATAATTCTTTTATTTTATTTATTATTTCCCCCCCCCCCCTTCTTTACGCGAAACATTGGAAAGAGAAATTCTAAAATGAAGGCAATATAAATTAGTTTATTTATTAATAGGTATTTCATTTAATTTTTTGTAACCATGTCCATGTATAAATGTTTTTGGAGTGCTGTAACATAGCTCAAATATAATTTTCACAGTGACCTTTTGTGTGCTAAGCAGATAATATTTTTGCACTTATTTAATTGAACAAACTAGTGTCAGGTTTAACAATATAAAAAAATCTGGAGTGACTCCACTCGACTTTCCAAACACTTACGATTAAGATCATTACCAAGCATTTTAATAAATTTTAATCGATGAATAATTCAAACATATATACCAAATTGAAGCTCAGTGGAATGCGCCGTTTAAACGCTAGCGCACTTTCAAGAATTTCCCTCCATAGGCCATAATGTAAAAGAAATCTTCGTCGTAGCCCTGTAGAAAAACTGTAAGTCCTATGCGTACCAAACTCAATACCGGTCTTGCGACGGTGGTTTGCAACATATATACCCAATTAGAGCTCAATCCAATGCCCCGTTTAGGAGCTATCGTGTTCACTCACATACACACACACATACATACATACACCTCGTAAAAATAGCATAAATGAATTCAGAAGACCTCAAAACGTGTCACCAAAATCTCGAAGACGAATTTTTACTTTCCGAACATGTATCCCTCCAAAAAAAGTATTCGAGCAAGAGAGAAATTTCCTACGTTGGTTTCGTATATTAAAAATTATTTATCATAGAATATGAATTAGGCTATGTATAAATGCGACATTTCGTATTTCCGTAAAGTTGTGCATTTTTCAAAAACTCAATTATTATTCGTAAATCTAATATAGGAAATTTCTCTCTTGCTCGAATACCTTTTTTGGAGGGTGTACCATGTAAGGAAAGTATTGTAATCATGAAAAAAATCGAATTCGAGATTTTGGTGTATTTACACGTTTTGAGGTCTTCTGAATTCATTTATGCTATTTTTACGAGATGTGTGTGTGTGGGCGCCGGCAGAATATTTCCCAGGGGGGCAAAGACTACTCCAGGGGGAAGCAAAGACTACTCAAGGGGGGGGGTAAAGACTACTTCAACGTATGGTTACCATGTTGGAAAGAGCAAAAAGCAGGGGAAAACACTGCATACAAAAATCCAGGGGGGGCATTTACCCTCCTTGCCCTATGCTGCCGGCGCCCTGTTTGTGTGTGTGAGTGAACACGATAGCTCCTGAACGGGGCATTCGATTGAGCTCAAATTCGGTGTATATGTTATAAACCACCGTCGCAAGACCGGTATTGATTTTGGCGTGTATAGGACTTTTAGTTTTTCTACAGGACTACGACAAAGATTTCTTTTACATTATGGGAGGAAATTCTTGAAAGTGCGCTAGCGTTTAAACGGTACATTCGATTGAGCTCAAATTGGGATACATGTTATAAACCACTATCGTAAGACCGGTATTGATTTTGGTGTGTATAGGACTTAGTTTTTCTACTGGGCTACGACAAAGATTTCTTTTACATTATGGCCTATGGGGAGAAATTCTTGAAAGTGCGCTTAGCGTAAACGGTGCATTCGATTGAGCTTCCATTTGGTATGTATGTTTGAATTATTCATCAATTAAAATTTATTTAAATGCTTGGTAATGATCTTAATCATAAGTGTTCGGAAAATTGAGTGGAGTCACTCCAGATTTTTTCATGATTACAATACTTTCCTTATATGGTACATGTTCGGAAAGTAAAAACTGTCAGGTCATAAAATGAATGATTTTTAATTTTAAATAGTTATAAGCATAGTACATTTAAGATTTTAAATTTTCACTTTGCATTGCGCTAGTTACAAGTACAGTTGCACACATTTAAGTAAATTTTAAAAATGTTTCCCCTAATACAACACATTCTCATAACATTTTTCTTTTTTAAGTTTTATGAGCACTTTGTCCTATGGCGTGAAATGGTAAAATGAGTAAGTATTCTTATAGATAAATTGTCATATTTAAAGAATATTAAGCAAAATACTAAATAAACAATGACGTTATTTTATATATTTTGCAGCACTTATATTTAAGTAATTAGCATTTCATTTGTTCTATTCATACATTTAAAACATCGAAAATTGGTTCTCAGAATTCAGTATCATCAGTATTGTCACCAGTCATTCAAGGATTCTGACCTACCGTGCGGCTGTCGATCTGGAGCTTTGGTCGGTTTTCTCTAGATGTCACGTGAATAAGCGTTTGAACCCCTTAGAAAGTTTTCCGCCTGAGACATCCCTTAGACAGATTATCCCAAGTGTAGTGTTTGCCTTAAATACACAATGCAATACAATGTATCCATTCATTTTACTATCAAATGACCAAAGAGAATATGGCACTGCGAAATATTCATAAAAGTACTGTATGATCTGTTTTGCATAAATGTTATCGGTTATGTACTAGTAGAGTTCAGCCATTATAAGAACGGACTAAGGTATCCTCCTCCATTTTTCCAAGCACATATACTTCTTCAGAAAAAAAAGGTACTATACAATTACCAATATATCAAATTAACTATATTGTTTTACTAAACAAGAACAAGGGTCGCTGATCATACTGCAATACAATAAAATAAAAGGCAAGTCGTTTCGAAATAGTACCCTACACTTTTGAGTACCATCTCTTATCTTCCATATGACAGTAAATCAACATTAAATGAGTACTAATGAATTGAAAGTTTAAATTTTATTAAAATGTAAATATGTAACCATAGGAAGTCGGAAAAAAACGCACAATATTGAAGGGGTTATTTTTTTAGATGAGCAGGGGGGGGGGCGTGAAATAAAAAATGTAAGGCAGGAGTGGGCACACGAAAGGGCGCAAACAGAAGTACTTTCATGTATTTTGTATTTATCTCCATTGAAAATTGACATTCAGGTAATTTTCCAAGGACAGTTGTCTGATTTATAAGTGCACAGTATGCACAGTAGCCCCATTGCCCCCTAGGTTTTGGTGAAGTGAAATTTTTTTAAGCATTTGAATTTTTCTGTATCCGTTTTGCAGTAAAATGTTTCATACTCTGAAAGCCCCCCCCCCTCAGTAGAAACATTAGTATTTTCACTTAAATCCTGGTTTCAAATCAAATTTGTAGAAGAGTGGGGTGAAGGCGCTTTTTCCAGCTTCACATTAAAAACATAAAGAATAGGAAAAACTCTAACGGAAAAAACGCCAACCAGAAAATAAAACTAATCCTCCCTTCACCCCCCCCCCTTTAAACCAATAACTTTTACTTAAATATTGTACATGAACTTATTTCGTTGTTCAGTAAATATGATAATATATTTAATCAAATATTGGCTTGCCCCCAAATTCTTTTGTTTTTGAGTAAAGGAGGTGCTTATGTAATTTCAGAGCATTCAATTTTAATCTATTATCATATTAATCACAAAAATTTAAAACCAAGCCACATGTCAAGATCATGAAGGTCATAAAAAGGAGGAAAGGAGGGGAGGGAAATCTTCCCTTCTTTTTCCTGGAAAAAAGGAAAGATTCCTCCAACAAAAGATACTATGACCGTCGGAAATAGTGTACGGTAGAAAACAAGCAATTTTTTTGAGGTTGATTCCTGTTCAACTCACAAAATACGTGTACTGTACAAACATTTGACATTTAAGAATATTATACCCAGTAAAAACATTTAAAAGTTATGTAATAATAAGTATTTTATATCAGCTATTCTATCTAGAAAGATACATCCTTTTATTGAGATTTTTTTAAACAAAATATTCAAAATTATATAAATGAGAATTTTTAAAAGCTGAATAGAAACTGAATTGACTTCAAACGATTTATTTAAATTTTAATGAAACTTAAAATCATAATAATTTCATTTTTTTTCTCTAAAATATTTAAATCATTTTTATTTCCTAGTTTTGTGAAACTTCTAAATAGTGATGAATTATATATAAATGACAATAAAACATTCAAGCTAATATCAAAATATTCAGAAGTCATCTCAAGAAGCTCAGATTAACTAAAATCTTAAAGGTAATATGATACACTCATGTCCATAAATTAAGGATAATTCAGAATCACACAGAAACTGATCTCTAAAATAAAAATTTCACCTGTGGAATGATCACACACATCTTGAAGAAGAAAATGCAAATTACAGGAAACCACCAGATGGCGTGGATGGTACGTCACAATGACGAGAGTGTAAGAGAGGGGTATATAAGGAATGGTGGCAAAGAAGTAAAATTGTTCACAAGCGCTGTGAAAGCCTTTCAGTGCAAAAACCGCATAGTTATGGCACAAAGGAGGCATTTGGATGATGTTTTACGTGGCAGAATTATCGGACGACTGGAATGTGGACGTACCCAGCTGGAAGTATCCGAGGAACTTGGAATGGCCCAGAGTGTCATCTCCAGGCTTTGGCCACGATTCCAAGATGATGGTAATGTGAGTAGACGTTACAGCACAGGTCGCCCCCGAGTTACAACGCCGAATGTGGACCGCTATTTGGCAGTTACTGCCAAAGGAAACAGACGGAGTACAGCATCAGACCTGTCTCGTCAGCTCTCTTCAGCTACCGGTACGACAGTTTCAAGGCAGACCGTGTACAGACGCTTAGGGCACATTGGTCTATATGCTCGTAGGCCTGTCAGATGTGTTCCACTTACCGCAACTCACTGTCGCCTGCGATTAACCTGGAGTAGAGAGCATGCATTGTGGACACCGCAACAGTGGTCTTGTGTGATGTTTTCCGACGAGTCCAGGTTTAGTTTGGAGTCTGATTCTCTCCGGACATCCATCTGGAGAGCGCCAGGTACCCGTTACCACCAAGAGAACACCATTGAAAGACACTGTTACGGTGGTACAGGATACCTCGTTTGGGGAGGAATTATTCTTGGTTCCAGAACTGACCTGCATGTTCAGAGTGTAACGATGACAGGCCACATCTATCGGGATGTCATTCTGGAACAACATGTACGTTTGTTTCGGGGCGCCATGGGTGCTGAATTTGTGTTTATGGATGACAACGCCCGTCCTCACCGTGCAAACATTGTAGACGAATGCCTTCAATCGGAGGATATCACCCCATATGCATTGGCCATCATGTATGTATTGACCCGTATGTATTGGTCCGTATGCATTGGCCATCACCGGACTTGAATCCAATAGAGCATGTGTGGGATATGCTTGGCCTACGAATTGCAGCCCGTCAACCCCCTCCCACCTGTCTACCGGAACTTCGGAGTGCATTGCTTGATGAGTGGTGTAATATTCCCAAGATAAGATTGATCATTTGATACCTAGGCGTTGTCAGGCCTGTATTGCATCGTCCGGGAGACATACTCCGTATTAACCACCCTACTAACCATGTTATACTGTTTTTTGTAAATAGGTTCTTTTTTGAAATTTGGTCAAGGGAGTAAAACTTGCAATTTTTATTAATTATGTCAAACATATAGCATCTTTTTTGCTCTTTACTTTTTGTTTAATAAATAGACTTTACAAATAAGTCAAATTTGTTTTGCTTCTTTCTTTTTCTTTGCCTGAACTTCATTATCCTTAATTTATGGACATGAGTGTATTTCAAAGATTGAGATAACCATTCCCCTCTTCTTTGAAATGCAAGAAATTCCCTTAAAAGTGCTCCTTACTATTGATTTATACGAAAGTTAATGCGAGTCATGGAACTGACTTCACGCTAGATATACACTTACAGAATTTAGAGTTATTTTTAGGTTAAAAATGCAAAATAAAATACCAGGGACCAAATAGCTGCCTGGTTTGTCGTTGCATTAGTGAGGTTCTTCGTATATGTATTATATTTCTAAACATAGGTTATATATTTTTAATTCTGACAAAAAAGATTGTACGGAAATCTATTTGGGCGGT
>JAWZYV010014058.1:0-89585 GCA_038373885.1 Cheiracanthium punctorium
GTTAAAGATAGGGTGTTGAAAGAAAAAGATTTATTATTTCGGATATATACATAATTTTTGAGAAGCACCATAAAATATTTAATAAAAGGGAAACGCATTCATTGATTAAATAAAATTTGACAATCAAGAAGCCTATCGATTCAGTACAGACAACACATTCAAAAAATATATTTTAACAATTTTCCTCTTGTATTTTTTTTCCCCGTCAGACATGATACATATATAAATATATATTTCTCTACTATTATGTAACATCATTCTCAATTATAACGCGAAAAGCTCTTGAGCCATAGCCGATTCACAAGTTCTTTTAAAATATTTCACACACCACATCATCGGATCCGTCCTCTAATACCAGAACGAGAGCCTTCTCTTCTCTGAGATGAGAGCTGAGAGCTTTCCTTCGGTCACATTCGGAGCTGTCCTGTCTGGGATACGAAATCCCTACATCCCTACTGCTATTTCCAAAATTCCCCACTACTAGCTTTAGCATTAGGAGCCTTTCCTCCGGCTATCCGCTTGTAAAATGCTGTCCCGTCATGTATTTATTTTGGTTACATTGAGCCCGTTGATTAAGATGTTACTATAATTAACTAGTTTGAAGTAAATCTAAATTTGCATAAAATTATTTTTTTTCATAAACAATTGTTTTAAGTAATTACTTTTTGTCTATTGTAATCAGACCATTTCATTTGAATCAGAAAATTGTGCAATACTAGAAGTATGTCTTATTGCGTCTCGCATGGTATGTTAATATTTATTTTTATTTTATTTTTTACATCTTCCCAGGTTGTTTTCAGGTCAAGATTATTGGTATACCAAGCAGCACTCTGGCCGAGTACCGAGTAATCTCAAAAATAAAATTACTGATTCCCAATTGAAGAATTTTGCACTTTTTCAAATGAAAGCATGTAATTTAAAGCTTAAAATTCCCAGTCGCCTGGTGGCGATTAAACACTGGCGATTTACGAAATTCTGACTACCGGCCAGGCCAATATAATGGTGGAGCTAGAAAAATCCGTCAATAAACAGTACATCGCGCCGGCAAAATCTATCAACAGATCGCACATACGCACCTGCAAAATTCGTCAACAGGTCGCACCGATTTCATCCCCTTCTATTGTGTGTTAACTGTGTCCCCCCCCCCCCCCCCCAATCAAGCGAACCGAACCTTCTACCACTTACTCCTTTTCTCCTTAGAGTCCGGCAAATTTTCATACTTAATTTCATACGCTTCCGATTTTGACGGAAGACTTCCGGTCTTCCGGCCAGAAGAGAAAATCTCTTGTATCAATAAAAGCTAAATCAAACAAAAGTAGCAATATACGCAATAAAACTAGAAAAAAAGATGGATTAACTGGTACAGAGACCGCACAGCTAGCCAAAACTTAGAATGGAATGCAAATTTCTTACTGCAAGACGATATCAATAGTATTTCTAATCTTCGTAATGTTTAAAAAAAAAAAGAACCTAAACAAATGCTAGCATAAGGGAGGGGAAAAAAACAACAAACCTAGCTCAGCTGAGAGGAATGCGTTTATCACCGGCTGTTAATAGAGGAGGAAGGGCGGTGAAAGGAGGAGAACAAAATATGATCTGTTTGCAATCTTCATTAACATTTTATTTATGTTACAAGAGAGATATTCAAGAACGAGAGTTAATCATTATTTAAACAAGCATGCATGGAGCAGAAACTCAAAATACTGCATGATTTGGGGGAAATAAATTATTACTAACTGCATGCCATACAATTAAGTTTTCTTTCGTTTCTTTCTTTTTTTTTAAGTAATCAAAATAAAATAGGAGTAAGTAAAAATATAATGTTATACAAAAAATGTCGAGAAATGATGATTGTCCTCCCGGAGGGGGGGGGGGGTGTCATTTTTTTCACTTCTTATTTTCAAAAAATTTCTGAATTTTTTAAACAAAATTTCCTGTTTTCTGCCTAGGACTGTTAGCAGGTATGTATTATGGAGTTTTCATAATAGTTTTACCTTACACTAAGTAATTTCAGAATTAAATTTTAAAAAAGCACATATATTTCCTAAAAATCTCCTGGATTTTTTTCTTTGACTGTTGACAAGTGTGAATAAACTTTGCAAAACAGAACATCCAAATAAAAGTAAAATAATTTTCTCAATAAAAAGACTTTGTTCCTTAAGACTTCTGGGCATTTTATATTTAAAATCGTTTCCCTGCCTTTATAATCTTACCGCCCCACTCCTCACAACCAAATGCTCAAGTCTTGTGCACGTAAGTACACAAGCAATGTAACAGACCCTGTGTCTCCTTATCATGAAGTATGCAAGCAAAAGTGCTAGTGCAAATATAATGAGACGTTTCTTTGGTGAAGATGGATCTGGAAAGTCGACTATGTGTTTGCACTGCTGACATTTTAGATACAGCTTTCTTTCCATCTTTTTCTGAAGAGTTAAATGAGTATGGAGAAAAAGAACTTGCAGAATTCTGTACACTTTACTGGCCATTAAAGTTTATGAGTCTACCGGCCAGTGGCTACTAACCAAAAATGGGAATTTTAAGCTTTAATGTAATTGTCTTTTAAATTAACGTAAATTTAATAATACCGTACTGTTATTTTTTAAGCTGTTGTAAATTTGTGTAGTATGACATATAATAGTGTTATTTGAAATTGTATCATTTAAAAACTTGGTTTTTAAAACGTCTTTTTGAGATATGGTTAGATGACAAAATGCATTTTTTATGTGAAGTACTTCAAAACTTTCATAATGAATATGCATTTCAATGGTGTATTAAGGAAATTTAGGAACAGCTTTAGTACAAGTCCTTTTTCGCGATTTTTTTGATTTGGCAATAAAATTTCGTCACCAAGGGTAGACCTGGGTTTGCCGATCGGAAAATCTGACGCAATCTCGGCTTTGCCGATAGTAAATAATGGTGCAAAAGCGCAAAAAATCGGCTTTCTAAAGAGATTAAATTTTTAAATAAATCATTGAAATTAGTTTATTTTAACTTAAAAATTTTAGACTCTCTGAAAACAGCGTGCACGTGCAAAACATCGGATTTAGAAAGTGATTTTTTTTTTTTTTTTTAGTCAAAATCGTCCATGCAACAGCACAAATAATGAAAAAGTGAAGCCATCTGCCTGTGTTAACACGCAGTTACCAGAGTGTGGGACATGGACCCTGCTTCACATGACACTCCACAAAATGCATTGAAAACTTTACGTCAACAACTATAAAATGGTTAGAGACGTCCACAATAATGAACACAAACTTTTGATCAGAAACATGATAAATATCTTTATGGGGGGCAGCCCCCACCCATTTCTCTTAAAACCAAACATTTATGTACATAAAAACAATATAAATGCTGGCCTCTGGAAGGTATGCCTATTATTGGAATAGGTCCAAGATACCTTGTCTTGCAACAAGCCCTGATACCTCAAAACTACACTAAAAAGCATAATGTTTAATCAAAATAAAAACAAAAATGGAAATACCTGGAAACCTTCAACTGGAATGGGCCGCTATCACCCACACTCACTGGAGCTGAAAAAAATTGTAAACGGCAGATCGAACACTCGAACCATGCGCACTGAAAAAAGCGGAGCACCAAGAGTATCATAGCAGAACAAACGCTTGCGATTCGCCAGAGAAAAACGTTACGGATGGGACGCTCATCGATTCATCCTATGTTGGGGGGTCTCTGCTCCGGAGCATGAGGGTTACCAGACTATGAATTTATCTCACCAAGAAAGTTGCCGAAAAAAGCGTGCCAAAAAGAACTAATACTAAAGCTGTAAATTATGTTAAGCAACTATAGTAGGGGTTTTAGTATATTTATATTTATTTATTAAATTATGTATGTGTAAAATCCCTTAACTTTGCTGATTTAAAGAAATCCTCCATTCATTTACCCTCCTTATAAAATCTCATATGTATCAAATATTTTCAAGTAACTTGTATCATCTAAAAAAGATTCTTTCTTTTCAGGGAAAGATAAGGTAATGTTTTTGACTGAAGAAGACCTGAAAAAACCTAGTTCAATTGTTTTACCTGAAGATGAAGAACCACGTGGTAAGAAAAAAAATAGTGTATACTGTCAATGTACTTTATAATGAAACAATATAACTAAATAATATATTCATAAATTGTATATTTAAAATGTGTAGGAGACTCGAAGCCTTTTACAGGCACATGAAATTCACAAAAAACTCCTGATTTTTGATAGGCTTTCATGAAAGTGTTGACGTTCACTGCACTCTCATGACACCTAAATACGATTAGAGTGCTTGTGTAAAGAAAAAAAATTTGCACTTGCTAATGGATGGCTATATAAAAAAATTGGTCATTGAAAAGTTATTTATCAATCACCAAAGATTGTTGCAGGCGAAATTTAGGTACGTTTTGTGGCCCCTTCACAAAATTATAATCTATAAAAAAGGACCCTTCACAAAAATACGATTGATTAAAACAGCCCTTCTTTGGCCTTTTACTGTATATTTTAATTTGTTTTGTAAATTGTTTTAAGAAAAAACGTCACTTTTACAAAAATTGGTGTTGAAATTCACAAAAATAGATACTGAAATTCACAAAAATGGGACCCTGGAAAAAATTCCTGGATAGACCCCTGATCATCCTGAATCCTGTATTTAAAAATCTTCATATCATTTATAGCTTTTCCTTTTAAAATTATTATTTAATATTTCAATAGTTGCAATTATCTATATTGTAAAATAATGATTTATAGTAACTGAAATTTATGAAAACTTTATCATTTATTACTTATATGATCATGCACATGGATGTTTTAAAATTTCTACTACTGACCAATTACGAAGTTTTCTAGTTTTGCCCCTTTTGATAATGGCAGCACTGATACCTAGTGAAAATGTTAAAGATTTATATCACGCACAATATATAGCCCACGTATAGTTTTATTTCCAGGGATTGATGCAGACGGACTTTGGGTCCGTTTTACAGCCCCTTCACAAAATTATAATCGATTAAAGCGGCCCCTTCACAAAAATACAATAAATTGAAATTACCCTTCATTGGCATTTTTACTGCATATGTTAATTTGTTTTGTAAATTATTTTAAGAAAGAAAGGGACTTTTATAAAAATTCACAAAAATAGATGTTGAAATTCACAGGAATTAATATTAAAATTTGCAAATAAACAGTTTTCACAAAAATGGTACCCTGAAAAAAATTCCTGGATTGACTCCTGATTACATAACTTGCTTTTATTGCATAATGCTGTCATTAGTCAATATTTTTAGACTTTATGGCAATGTTCTTCAATATATCAGCTTTATGTTTTTACCTATATATTTTTTAGGTCTTCTTCTACCAAATGGTGAAATTAATTGGAATTGTCCTTGTCTGGGAAATATGGTTGTTGGACCTTGTAGTGTTGAATTCAGGGAATCTCTGTCATGTTTCCACAAAAGTGATGCAGAGCCAAAAGGAAGTGATTGCTTAGAACAGTTTAAAGAAATGAATGAATGCATGGCCAAGTACCCAAGTCTTTATAAGAAAAGTGATGAAGCAGAAAATAAATTAAATAATTTTGAAGAGGAAAATAATTCGATAAGTTCATCAAAAAATACTGAGGATTCAAACAATGCAATTTCATCAGACTCTAAAAAATTGTCTAATGTATGATATTTTATTAAAGTAGAAATCTTAGTCGATGTTGTTTAAATCTGTTATCAAATATTGTTCTTTTTTTAAAACTAAATCTAATTTCTACTTCTAGTTGATTTATTTGTTCACATAAATACATGATATAAGATAATGACATTTGCATTGAGTAGTAAACTTTGACAGCAAAACAGGTGATACTCTTCACAAAACTTAGCTATTATTATTTGTAAAAGAAATAATAATTTTATTTCTTATGTAAAATCAAAGAGAAATTAAATACATTTTAAGTTATTAGTATTTTATTTAAATTTCATATGAAATCATACTTATTTGTTGACAGAAAAGAAAAAATGTATGTACATAACAAATATTTCCTAATATGTGAGGTTTCTTTATTTATTAATATTTTATGTTGTTACATAATTTTGACAGCAACAAACACCCATAGTGTGGATTGTACATTGTGTTTCTAGGATAACTCAATGAATGTGAGCTTCTAACAGTTAAATCAGGGGCTTCTGTGACATTACTGTAAGTGCAGGGTGTCTACCAGCGACTAAAAAAGCGATTTTTGCTAATAATTTTTTTAAAAAGTCAGTCAACTGCGATTTTTTTTAATAAAAAATGTCATTTTCATACTATTTTTAAGATTTTGGCTGCTTGTATCTTACTCCAGGTGACTAATTTAAAAATCGTATTTCAGTGTTTTGTCTACTCACCCCCCCCTTTTTTTTTGTTTTTTGTGATAGGTCGTTCATAAAACATTCTAATCTATTTTTTTAATCGTACTATAAAAATAAATGTACTACATGCTTTGTTATATAATGCATGGGGTTTTTTAATTTATCATTCTATTCATTACCTCTTAAATGAAGCTAAATGTTGTACGTTTATTTCTTAACTGCAAAATCATGAAAATATGTTACTATTTTGGCCACTAAAATTAAAAAAAGTAGCTACTCAACTGGCGACTTTTTTATGTCTATAAAGATACTAACGATACTATTTTTGCCACCTGACATTGGTGGACACCCTGTAAGTGGGTAGTCTTTTTGGATATTTCTAGATTCATTTTCAGCTCCCTCAGAGAGCTCCATCCCCTGTTGTTGCTTTTAAAATCTAATTTTTCTATGGTGTACTAGGTCACCCTGTTTCGCCAATGTTCTTTGCCATATTTAAACAATCACTATGAAACATGTTAAATAGTTCTACAAAGCTATCAAAGTAGACCCATACCCATAGCTTTGTGATTATGTGCAGATAAAACTGAGCTGAATTTTTCAAATACAGGTAATAAGTGGTTTTTTTTTTCCAATCTGAATACATCTTTAAATTTGCTTCCATAGTGGGAGGTAATTCAGAAAAAAAAAAACAAAATCTGGGAATACAGTTTGATGTTGCTGGCTACATATCTATCATCTACATCCAAAATTTAATTACACCACCCGATAGCTAAAGGATCCAAGAATTCGTTACTTTGAATAAAGACTATGATGCATTGCTTGTGGCAGAGGGCAAAGCACTGCCATTTTTTAGGTCATTTTGTTGCATCACATAATGTTCTTTTAGCATAAATTTTAACTCGGAGAAACTAAAATGTTTGTTTGCGTTTCAGCCATCTGCTCTAGTCAAGATCTACTGATTGCATATATAAAACATATTAATGTAAAATAGCTATAATGAATTTTATATAGTGTTACACTAAAAAAAAAATTAAATAAATAATGCAAGTTGACGACAAATAGGCACTTTCGAAAAGCAATTCAAAACTAACATCGGTGGTTCATCAAAGGTGGTCAATCGAAATATTCAAATGAATGACTCGAAGAGAGGTAGTCTTGACTAAATCTATTTAATTAAATGTACATAATATTTACATTGAAGTTTTACAAAACGAATGTGCATGAGTGCGCTTATCGAAGTACAATCAAAACTCGTCTGTCGTTCTCTCACATCGACAACTAGTTAGAGAATGCTTGCTCACGCCTCTGCTGGAGAGCGAGATTTCGCTACACTGCCCACCTGAACTCTTCAAGAGAGTTCACCTACACAAATCTAATTCGAAAGAAAATACAATACAAATGTCTAGTAAGGAATAAACAAACATAACTACTAAATTATATGTCAAACAATCGAACTTAAATTTTGAATTCTCCACGTAAATAATAATCTAAACATAAAATTTAAAGGATGCAAATTATTAACACTGAATACTAGATTATGAGAAAAGTTAATGATTATTGTCATAAAAAAGGATACGGTCTTGTCTTTAAAGTTCATCAGTCACTTCAAGTGGGTACAAGAGTTGCACGGGCTTCCTAAATAGTCCCTTTGAAGTTTTCACTAAACAAGCTCGAACATGTCCATCTCTTCAAGTGAATGATTCCTGAATAATACCAAAGTCCCACAGTAGTTTCAACTTTGATATTCCATCTATCAGTACGACTTGTCCAATTTTCATGTCTTTGGAGGATTCAGGAGTTTTAAGATGGTACACAGTTTTTAAATTTAGTAAGTATTGATTCCTCCACTTCTTCCAGACTTGCTTAAGAAGTTGGGTTTGGTACATCTTTCTTCGAGTTAAAGATTCTCTAGACGTATCTTCAAGTTCTACCAAACTTATTGGAAATTCTGTTTCATTTCTTCCAAAGTTTAAGAAATGAGAAGGCGTCAAAGCGAGGGTTCGTAAAGGGAGTTGTTAACGTAGATCAGCGGTCTCATGTTCACAATCATTTCTATTTCAGTCAGTAAGGTGGATAACTCTTCAAAATTCAACAGTGCACGACCTAATATTTTTCGCAACGGATCCTTCACTGACTTTACTAAACGTTCATAGAATCCTCCCCACCATGGGGATTTTTCCGTAATGAATTTCCAAGTGATCCCTTGGGAAGAAATGTAATCTTTCAACTGATGACTCAACAATATTTCGGAGATGTGTTCTAGTTCACTACTGGCCTTTTTAAAGGCCTTTGCATTATCCGAATATATAATAGTACAATTTCCTCGTCTGGCCACAAATCTCCTAAAGGCTAACAAAAAGCATTTCGTCGACATGCTTTCGGCTAATCGTATTTCTTCTGCAGAAAGGGTTCCATTTCTCTTGGTCGTATGTCTAACGTTGAATACGAATCTTAGAACATATGAAGTAACTCGTGACGTATGATAGTAGTAGTTTGGTCAGGTTACTGAACTTCTTCAGGTCTAATAATTTTTCATTTGGTTCTACGGAACATTTGTTCTGAATAGTGTGTTTAAATCTGCTCCTCAATTCTAACTCCTCGTTGTTCATCGGACACTTTTCGTCTTGAGGCCAGCAGTTAGTTGGCTGTCTTAAGAATACTGGCCCAAGCCACCACATATCATTTCCTCTCAGTTTTTCGATAGAAGATCCTCTTGTGATTAAATCAGCAGGGTTCAGTTTTCCTGGACAATGGAACCAGTTCGAGGGTTTGGACAATTTATGAATCTCTTCCACTCTATGCTGGACAAACGGCTTAAATTTTAATGGATTGTTTCTAATCCAATGGTATACGATAGAAGAGTCTGTCCAAAAATAGCAAGACTTTATGAACTTTAGTGTTTTCAGAATCTTGCGACATAATCTAGCCGACAAAAGTGCTCCCATGAGCTCTAGTCGAGGCAAGGAAAGAATCTTCAAAGGAGCGACTCGACTCCTGGATGCCACAAAGCTAGTGTGAAAGGTCTTGTCTGAATTTTTAATTCTCAAGTAAGCAACTGTCCCATAGTCTATTTTCGAGGCGTCTGAGAAACAATGTAACTGGACTTCATCGAAATTATTTTGTGTAAGATAATACCGAGGAACGAGAATGGCTTCAAGGCTAGACAGTTCTTCGCACCATTTATTAAACTTTTCTCGTAATTCAAGGGGCAATAGTTCATCCCATTGAAGACCTAATTGCCAAGCTTGCTGAATTAGAAATTTGATTCTTATTACAAATGGGGTAATGAATCCTACAGGATCGAATATACGCCCAGCTACTTGTAGCAGAAAACGTTTAGAATTTATTTGATTTCGGAGGAACTCCTGCAAGTTATGCGTATCAAAATAAAAGCCATCCTTTTCAGTATCCCACGCGATACCCAAAACTTTAGAAGTTATACCAGTCTGTCCTAAAACGTCTCTAGTTGTTTCTACAGATATGCCATCGTCTTGCCAAAGTTTCCTTAAAAATTCCGAATTGGTTTTCCATTTATGTAATTGCATATTTGCCTCTTCAAAAATCCTGATACATTCTTTGCTAGTAGCAAATGCACTGTCGGCGTCACTAGATCCCGCAATAATGTCATCGACATAGCAAGATTCATTTAGTAATTCACAAGTGTCGGGAAATTTGTCGGCAAACTTTCTCAAATGATGTTTAATCATGGCACCGAGTAAAAACGGGGAACAATTTAGTCCAAATAACACTCGAGTGAACCGATATACGTGCGGGGATTGAGATTCGAAACTAGGTGAATCCGACCAAAAAAATTTTGTGACATCTCTATCCCTTTCGTCGATTTCAATTCTGAGAAAGGCTTGTTTGATATCGGTCGTAAAGGCTACTGGGTATTCTCTAAACTTGAGTAAAAGTTCAAACAGGTCGGGGTAGAGGTTAGGCCCTATTTCCAAGCAGTCATTCAATGATGTTTCTTTTACTATGACTCGACGCATCGAAAAGTACTCTGAGTCTGCGTGTTTCTCGATCTTCGCGTATTACAGCTCTGTGGGGCAAATAAAACTCTGGATGTTTAACTTCAGGTTTGGCATTTTCATAAACCGGCTCGATGATGTTTAGGATGAGGTAATCATCAATGACCTTTTTATATTCCGAAAACAAAGTTTGGTCATTTCGAAACTTCGAACAGAGTCTAGAAAATCTTTCAAGAGCGATTTCACGATTGTTTTGTAACAGATGTCCCTTTTCAGATTTCCAAGGTAATCGTACTTTATATGTTTTATTTTGGTGTACGACACTATAGTCTGTTCGCCGAGTCGAGAGAATGAAACTAAATAATGGCACATGTAAACTGGTGAAGAGTAAGCACCTGGCATTTTGCCAAAGCACCAAACACAGTATGAATTTCTGCTTTCTTCCATTTACGCTGTTAGGTGCATTTAACCTTTCTTAACTCTAAACTAGAGATTGGTGAAAAAATATGTAATTCTTTGGTAACCCGTTTGTTTACTTTCGTTCTCTCGTTTCCGCGAACAGACTATAGATTCATATTTTTTCAAGCTTCTGTCACTAAGTGGATCAGAAGTTTCAATTTCAGATTCAATTCCGAGACTTTCCAACTGCCAGAATTTTTTAATATCTTCAGAGATATTGCTTTCTTCAACTATAACTTTCATCGCCAAGGAATCCATGGACTTAGTTTCACCTTTCCCCAACAAACACCATCCGAACAAAGTTTCGGTTGCGACTAGCTGTTTATTAATCCGTTATATTCTTCCCGAAATTAGAGAATAATAATAGTCTGCCCCAATTAGAATTGAGGTTTTAGCATTTCCGTTTTCTGTGTAAGTGTCCGACAATTTCAGACTCCTCAAATCTTTGATTTTATTTATTAGATCAACATCTGGAGGAGAAATTTGTGCTGATGAAATTTCTTCGATTTCTAATACCTCGACGTATACGTTTAGATTCGGGTCATTTCTATTTTCTAATTTGACCCGGACAACATCAAAGGACTTTTCCATAGGTGTTTCACCACCAAAGGAATGGACCGAAAGCAACTCTTTGCGAATGAAAGGAAGTTTTAACTTTCTAGAAACATCTTTCGTTATGAAACTGCGCATGGAGCCACTGTCGAATAACAATCTTACATTTTCGAAAAGATTATTTTTATTACGTGCGGAGACAGCCGCCGTTTGGAGAAAAATTCTCTTACTGTTGCTATTTTTCTCAATTTGACAGGACGAGACGGCCGTATCATGCGGAGCGGACGCCTCTGGAAGCGAATTGGCGTCTATGGGATTTTCCTTTTTTGTTTTATTATGAAACCGATAACAAATGGCTTTCGAATGTTTATATTTACTCCCGCAGAAGGAGCAACCGTCTCTCTGGCGACATTCATTAGCCCGGTGTGATGGAATTAAGCAATTTAGGCATCTAGCTTCCAGTGGCGCCAACTACGTGGGTGCTCCGGGGCTCAAGCACCCTCTGAAAAAATTCTGTGGGTGCTCCGCACCCACAGAAGTTTTAGTGCCAAGTCATAATTTGAAGTTCGCAGAAAGGGCTAGGAAAAGACGTTTATGTGGGTGCTTTGGGCTTGTAAAAAAAATTACGTTGGATGCTGAGCACCAGCAATCGTCTGATAACCCAACACAGTGATGTACACTCAATGAGGGTCCCCCCCCCCCCCGCCCCAATTATGCCATTACGTAATATGAATATTTGTAAAGCATACGGAACTTTTTGCATTATTTCAGTATTAAAATGCTTTATTTGCTTATTAGTTGTGTGATCTTTTAAAAGTTTAAAAGAAAGTCTTTAATGAGGCCAAATGTATGTGGGTGCTTCGGCATGGACGTCCATATGAGTACTTTAAGACGAGGGGGGTATGAGGGAGTTGTCGGAGGACGATTAAGAGAAACGTTCCCTCGGCCGTTCACATGACGTATAGTGTACAAAAGGTATTTGAGAAAAACTGACGGACAACTGGAATACACAAAAAGGCTGCACTTTATTGTAGGTATCTTCACAAGACAGTTATTAAAGAAACAAGTTCAATTACGCACCGTACATTGCTTCATAAAAAAAACACCAGGAACATATCTAATTGTTCCGGCCACACGGCATGCCGGAGTTCCATAAAAAAAACGAACACAACCTGCTCTTACCGAGAGCAATCAAGAAGTCTTGTCAAATCTTCCTACAAAACTGCCAGCTCTCTACAGGTTGGCGAGTAAAATATGAGCACTCATAAGTCACTGCCCCACGTGACAACCACCGTCCGGTAGGCGTAAACAATATAAAAATTTGAAACAAACGGATTAAATGATTAATGCCAAGACAGAAGTGCCAGAATTTGGCGGATGCCAAAACGTAAGGCTACAACCCCGTGAGAAAACACCGACGGAAGACCGGGAGACGCTATGAACTAACACAGCATATGCTAAAGCGAAATTAATTTAGAAGGGAAACCCCGAAAAATCCCAGACATAGCGTCGCGCAAAAGGAAAGAATATTTTATCGAGCCGAAAAAACAAAGTGGAGAGAGATTAATACGGAATACGAAATTTTGATTTAGAAAGACGAAACATAGGAACATTATTTTAAGACGCGAAAAATATGTGAACTTCGTCACATATATCTCTCCACAGCCCAACAAAAAAAATTTTAACGGCAGAAAATTTTTTTTTAAACAAAGAACTTTAACCCTTGAATTAAACAGAAAGTCTAACATGCAGCGCTTATGAGGGCTCATCACAAAAATACAATACCAAATAACATAACAAATTATAAAATACATCACAAAATACCATTTGCAAAAATATCAACAATATTCTGCTACAAATAAAACAATATAAAACGATTCAATTATCCATTACATATCAAAATTACACATCTGCAGAAACTAAAGAAAAATAACCTTGAATATTCAAAATAATATATGTACATATGACGTCATAAATGTGAGATCTCTTTATAAAAACAACTTTGCAGATAACATTGCAGATAACATTGCAGAAAACTTTGCACGTGCAAAAACATTTACTTTCAAAGTCCTTTGCATTATCAACGTCCATGCAAAATAAGAAATGAAAGTTTCTCAATATTATTAACAAATCTCAAATATACTTAGTGCACTTAATCAGGTTTAAATTTTAAAATAAAGTTCAAAGATGAAGCTTCTAATTAAATGAATGTCAAAGAAGATTCTAATAAAAGTCATGACATAATTTAAATAAATCAAGTCAAAATGATTGCAATCAAATACCTGAAATGTGTCCAATGCAATTTAGTTGCAGTACAGGTATTGCTATCAACTTTCAAAACAAACTCTCTCTTTTCTCTTAAAGTTTGTTTATTTATTTATTAATATATTTTTTTAATATCAAACACAATTTACTTCGTGAAAAACATAATAAAAACTTTCAATGAATAAAAATATCAAAACATATATAAATATTTTTTTTTAACATGAGCTTCAAAACAAACTAAGATTTTTGTAACCAAAAACAGGAAACTTTCAAACAGACGAAACATGAACATAAACAATATTTGCAAAAAAATGGTAAACACAAAAGAAAAATGTATGTTTGTGTGTGTAAAGAAGGTGCAGGTTAGAAAAACCCATTAAATTGTGTAGAAAAGAAAAATCAATTGTGCTGACACAGCGACAAAAGACGGATGCATGACAAGGTTGACAATGCATCAAAAGTTAATCTTGTTACCAAAAAAAACGCGAGCGTAACAAGTATCCTATGGGGACACGGGCGAGGCAAGCACAAGGCATTCAAGTTCCGACAGGGGGGAAAAAGAATGTCAAGTAGCACCTATATGTGTAGCAAAACATGGAGACCAAAGTGACAGCGTGAGAAAGTGTAAGTTAAAACTTACAAAAGTGCAAAAAGCACATGTGAACAGAAGCTAAATCTCTTCTCAACAACGGGGCGCATGGGACTTGTAAATTTGGAACGACTTAGCTTCAGGGAAAATTACAAAAAGGGACCGCCAATAAGAAAAAAACAAAGCATGACACCAACAAAAGAAATGATTCCCAACAACCATAAGCTCACCTACAGAAAACTATTGTTCCTCTTTTTTTTTTTTTAATATAAACAACAACTTGATTAACTAAGTTTCATGAAAAAGAGATACATATCATACAGTATACTGAAGTGTACATCTTTAAAAATACTGGACCAGCCAGATACAAACAAGATATTATACAACAGTGTACAAAGCAAGGAAGTGTCTGTGGGCACCTTCACAAACACGCCATTACTAAAACGAAAACATGCATCTACTTTCTAGGTCTTAAATTATACTGATTATGTGAAGTTGTAGGTAGATTAAAATTATCTGTAAAACCATTATGGTAGTGATTATTACTATGTAAAGAAAGATATTCAGAACGTGGAGGAGCTAAAATTAATCTATCAATATGTACTCTCTGAGGTTCGAGATGGGGAGCTTGCAAACGTCTAATAGAGAAAGAAACAGGTGAGTGTTTTTCAGTGATCACATAAGGACCTGTGAATTTAGGTTTAAATTTATCCAAAGACTTTTTATAAACAATGTCATTTACATTTAAATCTCTGAGCCTAGCATGTTGTGAGTGTCTCTGAAAGCGAATCGTTTGTGAAGAAATAATGTTTTGATAAGCTTTCTTATAAATAGAGTCTAATTCTTGCATTAATTTATAAGTGTGTATGTCATTAAGATTTGGCGGAGTTGTCTCAAAGTTAAATGTGTCAAAAATAAGTGATAATTCTCTGCCAAAATGTAATAAATTGGGTGTAAAACCAGTAGTTGAATGTGTTGAACCATTATACAAAGACTTGTGAATTAAAATTGCATGTTCGAAGTTGTGGCCATCAAGTAATAAAGAATTTACAGAGTATTTAATGGAAGTATTTATGCGTTCAGCAATCGAATTACATTGTGGATGACCAGCCGAAGAATGATTAATTTTTATACCAAGTTTGTCATGAAAATGATTATAAATTGAGGCAACAAACTGTGGCCCTAAATCTGACAAAATCACTGCAGGACGGCCAAAAGTTGTAAAATATTTAAAAAGAGCCTCGACTATTACATTAGCAGACGTAGAAGTAAGAGGCACAAGCTCCATATGGCGAAAGAAATGATCAGTGATTGTTAGAACAGTACGACCATTACTGAAAGGACCAACAAGGTCAATAGCAATAGTATGTCCTGGATAAGTTGGTGTGTATGTTTGTTGTAAAGGAGCAGGTCGAGTAGGATGATGTTTCACCTGTAAACATACAGTACAAGAGGCAACAAAATTGACAGTATCAGTATAAATACCTTTCCAAAAATACTTCCTTGTTAGAAATTCGTAAGTCTTTTTTAAACCATAATGTGACAGATGAGAAATTGTTAAAGCTTTTGCTTTTAACGAATGTGGAACAACAATTACATGATGATAAGTTTGATTATGAACATTATACTTTTCACACATCAATAACATAGTTTCTGGATGAATAAAAAAGGCAGGATGAGTTGCAGAGGAACCCTTACTTAAAATTTCATTATAAATGACAGACAACTCAGGATCAGCATTTTGCTCTCTGAAAAAAGTTTCATTTGAAATTTCCAACAGTGGATCAGTACTATTTGAATTTTTTGTAACTAAAAAGTTCACATATTCATTATTTTTAGGAACATTATCAACAATTGGTATAACACCTTTATCATAAATTAACTGAGGATTACTGTCAAGAGTTTCAGTATTATTTTCAAAGTTCTCCCTAGATAAATAGTCAGCAAGTACATTCTTAGATCCAGCAATGTGCTGAAAACTAAATGAATATTCTGACAACTCAAGTAACCACCTTGTGATTATGTCAGCTGGGTTGGTAGTCTTTTTATATTTTTTCAAAAGAGCACTATCAGAAAGAATTATAAAATGTCTATTATACAAATAATATTTAAAGGCATTAACAGATTTATATATAGCCATTAGTTCCAACTTAATAGCAGGATACTTTTGCTCAGCTTTATTTAACGATTTGGAAAAATAAGCAACTGGAAGTAGTTTATTATCATACATTTGTAAAAGACAAGCACTTATAGAAATGTTGGAAGCATCAGTATTTAAATAAAAAGTCTTATTCCAGTCAGGAAGTCTTACCATAGGTTCAGAGAAAAATATTTGTTGCATCTTTTGAAAATTTTGTTCATGTGTAGAAGTCCAAACAAATTTAGCTTTAGGAGTAGTTAATTGAATCAAAGGTTGAGATAACTCAGAAAATGCAGGAATTAAGTGTTTGTAAAAAGTTGCCAAACCAATAAAGCGTTTTAATTGTTTTTTTGTTGTAGGAGTTGGAAAAGAAACAACTTTTGCAATGTTACATTGAATAGGCTTGATAAAATGATTTTCAATATGAAAACCCAAATAGTTTGTTGATGTTTTATGAAAAGAACATTTAGTAGGAGCAAGTGTCAAATTATATTTACATAAAACTTTTAAAACTTTTTCAAGTTTATGTACAGTGTCTTCAAAAGAATGTAATCCTATAATAAGATCATCCTGATATGCGAAAATTCCATCTGAGTTAACCTCGTCTAGTAAAAGATCCATAAGAGCCTGAAAAGTTGAGGCAGCGGATTTCAAACCGAAAACCATTCTTTTATATTTAAATGAGCCAAACTGAGAAGTGAAAGTTAATTTATCTTGTAAATCTTTTGGTAAATCTATTTGATGATAAGCCTGTTGTAAATCTAAACTGGTGAAAATTTTATATGTTGATAGATTAGCAATAATTGTCTGAATTTTAGGTAAAGGATATGATGAACCTTGTATGACAGAATTTAACATACGCAAATCAAGGGCTAACCTATACTTCTGTTTGCCAGAAGAGTCAGGCTTTTTCTTTACTAAAATTACAGGACATGCCCATTCAGAACAGTTACGTTCAATTATACCTGCATTCAGTAATTGGTCTATTTGCTCTTTAGCTTCACTTTGAAGAGCCTGAGGAATTGGAAATGGCAATGTTTTTATTGGAAAATCATTAGTAAAGTTCAACACAGGAATAACTCTGTCAGTGTGTCCTAAAGTAGACATATCTTTTGAAAAAGCAGCAAAATTGCTTAGTAATAAACTACTTAATTCACTTTGTTCATTACATTCCAAATGTGCTAAGTCAAAATCAGATGAAGTTAATTGCTGTTTTCTTTTATTAAGCACTTCTGATGAAGGCTGTATTAAATTACACATTTGAAAATTCTCAGAATCATCGGTTAGGTCTCTTTCTTTAACTTCATCAATATCATAAATATTACCAATCTTGGTATTCTTATTTAAATGAATTTTCTGTTCAGATACATTATGAATAAATATAGAAAATTTTTGAGAGCACTTGTTACCATTTTTGTTTTGATTAAAGTGTTCATTTAAATAACAAGCCTCATAAGAAATGTAATTTTAAGCATCATTTGGTGAAAAAAGAAAATATTCAGTGCTAGACTTATTATCACAACAAACCTGAGCATAAATATGCTCATCCGATTCTAAAATGACCTTTTGACATAGATAAACAGAATTGTCATTTACTTTAATTGAATTAGGACCTTTTTCATTATTATCAGTTGCACACACATGCATATTGCTAGAGTCTTTATTATTTAGAAAATATACCTTTAAATCATTAACCATAAGACAAGAATTTTTCATATCAATTGAAATATTGTTTTCTCTTAAAAAAGGAAAACCCAAAATACCATCAAAATGTTCATTAACTGGAATGTCAACAATATAGAAGCAGTGGTGAAAAAACATTGATTTAATTTTGAAGGTTAATTTAATACAAGCAGAGAATTTTATTTTTGAATTAATTGTAGATATAGTGACTGAAGAAGCCAGGTGTTTGTAATTGATTTTAGATTTAATTTCATTAAAAACATCCCTTGTAAGCAAAGAAATAGAACTACCAGTGTCAATCAAGAATTTAAGTTTTTGTTTATTCACCATCACTTCAATTATTGGTAATAAATTACAATCATTGTTCACATTTGCAATAAAATATTCATTTCGTTTTTCATCTTCAAAAAAATTATCAGTCTGTACATATTTAGATTCAGCAATGGTAACAGGTACAATAGTCTGAGTCGAAGAAGAACGAACTCTACGCTCATTAGACACTTTTGGTAAATTTTTAGACAAAATTGGGAAATTGTCTGGTGTATGTATGAAAGAACGAGACGTGTTCCCACCAGTCAAATCACACCTCGAAATTAGTTTAAATTACAGTCATTAGACAAATTTCTTCCTGAATTTCGGAAGTTGGGTCGACGACCAAAATTATTATTTTGTGGAGTATTGTGCAAAACTTTAAATTTTCTACACTGGCGTGCAGAATGATGTCTGCCGGAGCACAATTGGCAGATAATACTACTTTGACCTCTATTTCTGTCATAATTTTGAAAAACTGTATTTCTGTTTTTAAACTGTGTATTATGAGGTCTACGTTGTCTGAAAAATTCCGTTGCTCAGAAGCAGAAGCAGAAGCATTACGATTGGTGTCAGCAGAACCAGAAGTAGAATTTTTAAAAGTCAAATCATTAATTTTTGAAGCTAATTCTTCAATTTTTTCAGAAATAGCAAACACTGGGGCTTTTTGTTGATTAGCCAAAACAAGTGATTCAGATTGTGTAATATTTTGTAATTGCTGGGCACGCACAACAGCTTTAGAATAGTCAGTTATGTTATCCTCCAAAATTTTAACTCTAATGTTAGATGGCAAAGCCGACATCAATTTAACATATTTAATATCATCAAGAGCTTGAGAGTTTTTAATTTTATATACCTTAGAAACCAAAACATTTAATCGATGAACAAAAGCAGTTACAGAGTTAAAATCTTCAAATTTCAAATTATTAAGCTCGGTTACTGGAGCTAGAATTTCATTATTACAAAAATATTTTTCAAATTCTAATTTAATTACATCAAAATCTCTCGCTTTATTTACAACCTCATTTTCAATAAAAAACTGTAATGCTGGACCAATTAGTTTAGTCTTGAAATACAAAATAGTTTTTTCTTCTGACCATTTGTTTAAAGATGCTAAGTCTTCCAATATACCAAAGAAATGTTTTAATTCTACGGCATTACCATCAAATGATGGAATATTAACAGAAAAATCAGAAATTTTAAACATTCTACAATAATAAAAATAAATGACTTACCTACAAAAATGACATAAAACACACAAAACGCAAAAATTATCCTCTTATGAATGAAAATCAAAATATTTATCCTTGTGACACACATAAAAGTTCCGAATCCATTATAAAAACACACATAATTCTGAACACCACACACGTCTTTCGGTTTCCGCTAGAGTTGACTCAGAGGTATCGGCGAAATACAGGAAACATAGGAACAACAAACCCTGGTAGCGGAAAAACACAGGGCGGCGAAACCAGAAGAGCATCGGAACACCGGAACGGTCAGTACGGAAAATGTAGATACGAAGAACCATACAAGTCTATGACTTTCGATTTCGGGAGCGACATTCACATCGCTGGCTAGAAGGCACAGGTATCAGCAAATTCTTTTCGGTCGCACAACGCTGGGTAATCAAAAATCCTCTCATCCCTCTGAAAAATCCGAGAAAGTTCACAGCACAAGGAGCAGTTACTGAATCACCGCAGGGAGACATCAAAATTCCGATGACATGGAGACGGGAGAGTCCGCAGAAAATTTGTTTTGCTTAAGTAAGAACAATTTATATATATATATATATATATATATTTGTTAAACATTCTTACACTGGCAAAAGGGAACTCCGACAGCCGGTGATGTGCCGGGAACAATTACTCGTAAAAACGAGCTGGTCATGACGCACCAAGTGACACACCCGAGTAGGAGCCCGTTCATCAGCTGGGACACCCTGGGCCCACGGAGGAAGGGACTAGAGCTCTTCACGGATGGGTCCAGGCTCAATGGCAAAGTGGGATCAGGATACGTCCTGTATAGTGGTCAGAAGAGAATCTCGGACGGCCACTACAGGTTGTCGGACAACGGAAGTGTATTCCAGGCCGAACTCGTCGCGATCCTGAAAGGTCTGCAGGACCCACTCTGTCGTAACACAGAAACCCTGGACGTCTATACAGACAGCCAGTCCTCGCTCCAAGCTCTCTCAAGGCTGAATTGCAGAAATGCAATGGTTGCAGCTATCCATTCCGAGATCGGAGACAGGCGGATCCGCTTCCACTGGGTGAAGGCACATGTCGGAACCTGGGGGAACGAGGAAGCCGATGCTCTGGCGAAGAGTGGAACACAGAAACCAGCAGTAGACGAGAGAGTGAAGAGTTCGATAAGGAGCGTGAAGTACTCCATGAGGACTGAAGCCAGGAAACTGTGGCAGAAAAGGTGGGAAGAAGCAGAAGTCGGACGTTTTACACGTACGATCTTTCCAACGGTGAGCGAAAAGAGAACTTGGAAAAGTAGGAAGGTGAACTGGGTCGTGACGGACCATGGTCCCTTCCCGGCCTATTTTCGACGGTTCTCCGTTAAGGAGACAAGGAATTGCAACTTCTGCCCTCTGACAAGTCCAGCCGACAGTCTGCACATCGTAGCCCAGTGCCCTGGGCTACAGGAACTGAGAAATCGGTTCTGCCCGAAATTGGATGCCTCGACATTCAATAACTACGTGCGGAGCGAAAAAGGGCGCGAGGCCCTGTCCCGCTTCCTTCATGCGCTAGGAGACTCACTAAGTTAACGGGCAACTTAGAGAAAAGAGTGAGCGCTTCCCCAAAACCAGAGTTATCTGGTGGGGGAAAGTAAATACTGGTGGTGCATGTGTTTACTTCTCGAACTTGCTAGGGAATACTGGTGGTGCATGTATCTCCCGAAAGTCCGGCCAAGGCCGGCATTAAGTACTAGGTGCTTAAAAAGAACTACTATAAGTATTTCAAAAAGGGACTATTGAGTCCTTTGGCGGTGCATAAAGTTCGCAATACTGGTGGTGCATGTATTTCAGGAAACTGCGGTTCTCGCGGTATTCCAACCCGCAAAAGGGTTCTTGCAGGCCATGCACAAGCATGGAGCAAAGAACTAACAGGTGAACCATGCCGAACGGAGGGCGTGCCCCTCCGACCGTGGTTGTGACCTCCTTCCTGTCAAAGGACAGAAGAAGCCTTGGTGTCTATGCTGCACGAGTATCGTGCTCTCTGGTGTCCTGAGTTCTCCTATTGGTGCGACGGTCGTTGTAGAGGTGACGGGTGGACAGTGGGCCAGGCTTGTCCTGCCCCGCTGGTCTGGGTGCCAGCACTGCCTCCTCTAATGTGGGGAGACGGGCAAGGGTTACCGTTTACCACCCGCTAGGCAAGCCCCGCGCAACCTGATGAGGGCCTCTTTGAGACTCCTCGAGAGGGTTGCTGTCAATGCGGCGGCCCATTGGTACTCCTTCAGGGGGGCTACCAATCGTGTAATGCTCAACATAGAGCGGGTGCACGTATTGAAATAGTCTCCTTATATGAGGGAGTTGTCGGAGGACGATTAAGAGAAACGTTCCCTCGGCCGTTCACATGACGTATAGTGTACAAAAGGTATTTGAGAAAAACTGACGGACAACTGGAATACACAAAAAGGCTGCACTTTATTGTAGGTATCTTCACAAGACAGTTATTAAAGAAACAAGTTCAATTACGCACCGTACATTGCTTCATAAAAAAAACACCAGGAACATATCTAATTGTTCCGGCCACACGGCATGCCGGAGTTCCATAAAAAAAAACGAACACAACCTGCTCTTACCGAGAGCAATCGAGAAGTCTTGTCAAATCTTCCTACAAAACTGCCAGCTCTCTACAGGTTGGCGAGTAAAATATGAGCACTCATAAGTCACTGCCCCACGTGACAACCACCGTCCGGTAGGCGTAAACAATATAAAAATTTGAAACAAACGGATTAAATGATTAATGCCGAGACAGAAGTGCCAGAATTTGGCGGATGCCAAAACGTAAGGCTACAACCCCGTGAGAAAACACCGACGGAAGACCGGGAGACGCTATGAACTAACACAGCATATGCTAAAGCGAAATTAATTTAGAAGGGAAACCCCGAAAAATCCCAGACATAGCGTCGCGCAAAAGGAAAGAATATTTTATCGAGCCGAAAAAACAAAGTGGAGAGAGATTAATACGGAATACGAAATTTTGATTTAGAAAGACGAAACATAGGAACATTATTTTAAGACGCGAAAAATATGTGAACTTCGTCACGGGGGGGGGGGTATTTCGTGCATTTGTAAGGTCATCGGCAATGGCGCTTTCAAACATTTTAGTACTGAAATAGTGAAAAAAAGGTTAGCTAATATAAAAATGTTCACTATACCGACGGCTAGAGGGAGGGACCCGAGCTCTCACCTTCTTCCCTATATGAGCACCCATGTCCTTTATAATTTAGATGCGCTTGAGGAACTTCGATGAGACAATCACTGGCGTAACAATAGGCGGTAGAACGGGCAAAAGCCACGGTCCCCCGGACGGAGGGAGAGCCTTTCCCAAATAGAAAGCTAGAAAAAGTGAACTGCAGCATGTTGGTTGAGATTCTGTACAATGAGGAAGGACCCTATCCAATGAATTCATTACGGGCCCTAACGGTATAGTCACGCCACTGATGACGACGAGTGCTTTGCAACTGCATAATTCGAAAATAAAATTTTAGTGAGGGTCGGTTGTTTTTTTTTTATCTAGTATGTCAGATCTCAAGTACCCACAGAAAAGTTTTCGTGGGTGCTAAATACTTGCATGTATTTAAAGGAAGTGCTTAATTTGCATGGGAGCTCAGCTCCACTACTTCTTTTTTCTCGGTGAAATTTTACACTAAATTTAAATTTTTAATTACCATAGTAATTGTTTCTGTTGATATTAATTTTATTACATCGCAAACTAATACAGAGGTAACAAAAATTAACTTAATAATACCTTAAATTAGGTAATTAATTTTGTAAATTGCAATACAAAAAATCGGGGCTCTTTCACTTTTTTGGATAGAAATTAAACCCTGTTTAAAGGCAACTGAATGACAGCTACTTTCAGCTTATCGCTGTAGTTCGGAAAAAAAAAAAAACCCATGAAATTTTGGTACACAAATTCAAAAAAATTAATTATGTCAAATATTTCAAATTTTTAGGATGTATGTTTTAGAAACTGCACTATACACTGAAATAAACCTGTATCATTTACGAAACTTTTAGAAAAAATTCTTAAAAATCGAAAATTTCAAAGAAGTGTTATTCTTTATTTCGGTATGTAGTGCAGCTTATAAAGAATCATCCTAATTTTTTTCGAATCCTTGGTGCGATAGTCTACTTTAATTTGTGTACTAAGACCGTTATGCAGATTTTGTTTCTTCGGCATACACCCTTATGTGCCTCGGAACTGGAGTAATTATAATAAAATTCCAATAAGTTGTAACTTAGCACATACTCTAAAATTTTAAAAAGTGCATGAAAAAAAAGGGGAATCCAAACAGGTAATATTTTTGTCTACTAAAAATAATAATAATAATTATAATAGTTTCTCATATGAGTACTAATTTAGAGGTGTATGGGGGTCATCTTAACTTTCAGACATTTTAGCACGAAAATAATACTTAGAAGTTCATCATGCTGTAAAAATGTTTACTATACTACGCGGGCTCAAATCTCAATCCCCCACTGCCACTTGCCTTCCTATCTGGCGCCCAAGAAAACAATGTATTTCTAAAATTCAAAGCTGTTACACAATGCGATGTGCGACTCCCTACAGCCCCACAGGCCAAAACAGAGAATTTGCCCACTGCAGCCGAAGTCCTGAATGCCCCCCCCCCTTGTTTCTGACCCACACAAACAGACCTCATCCCAGAATACTTGACCTCCATGGGAAAATGTATGAATACAATGAGACTATGTTAGCCCAAGAGTACCGGAAAACGGAGAATTTGAGACAAAGCCGCTGGCTACAATTAGAAGTTCACGCGGGAAAGATAACACAGGAGTTAGGTGAAAGACTCATTCCCATTATGGAAATGTTTTGAGATAGTTCTAATAATATTACTTCAGGATTCCGAAGTAGAGTAGGTTTAATTGTTTTTATTGTAAATAAAGAACATCAAGGTCTGTCTGTTTACTAGCACCTAATATACAACACTTTGTATGTCTCTGGAACAAAAAAAGATGCCCATTCATCAAAAAGTGTCGGCTCTTTGGTGTTAATTGAATGAGACTGAGGCGAGGCTTCTAAGGTATAAAGGTTTGTGTCACTTTCTTCTAAAGTCTCAATTTCCTTTTCTTATATTTGAATGATTTTAGTGCTCAGTTATTTATTGAAAAGAATGGAACAGACTGTGGTCCACACTAACATTTCGAGATGCCTTCCGTTTCATTTTCTGCGAATATTTTGTTCAATTTTTGTTCTCGTTTGACAAAGCGGAATTAGGTATTATTTACTTTGATCTGGCCCAATGCTGTTATTGTAAAATTATACTGAAATCATGGGCGCATGAACACACATTACTGAAATGCATGTCTCTGGTAATTTTGCAAATTTGACCACATAATGGTAGAGGGTAAAATAGCTCTACTTCAGGATTTTGCTCAAAATCATGCCTGGAGGTTATATGGCCAACAATTAAAATATTTTTTGAATAATTATTAACGCTAAGATAAACAACTTTTTTTGTTCTGCTTTATTTTTCTGTTTGCATTTAAATAGTTACCAATCTTTTTTATGTGGTCCTACACACATTTCAACATAGAAAACGTTGCATTAATTCATTCTGAGGAAATTATCTAGTTTTATTTTAAAGGTATAATGTTTGTAATTTTTTTAATTTGTTGGAAAAAAAAAAAGAAAGAAAAGAAAATGGTCAAGGCTTAGCTGCAGCTGTTTATAGGGGTACAAAAATGTTAAAAAAAAAAAAAAAAAAAAAAAACCAGGAAATAAATGAGCTGAGAAACAATACTATGAATAACATTTTTTGAAAACTCTGAGGATTTCAGACAGGGATGAGATAGATTAAACAAGAATAACATTGATCGTGAATTGTTACATTCGAAAACTGAATCACTTTTTATACAAAATTTCCATTTACATGACAAGAAATTTGACTGGTGATATTATTGTTGCATGTTCCCCCCCCCCCCCCCAAATAAACGTAGTAATACACTTTTCTTTTGCTTTGAAATTTAAAATGATTAGTTAAAACCAATCAAAATACTATCGCTAAAAGTTTTTTTTAAAAAGTGAAATAGTGTAATACACCTTTTTCGGGTCTGATTTATTACAAGGGCAAAGAGGGTGTGCGCCCAGGAATTCTCGAATTTTGACAGAGAATTTGCGTAAGGCAAAAAAATTTAAGGTGACTCCAGCACAAGCAGATTTTTCTAAAAGAAGGGCATTTCGTCAGAAATACTTCATTACTTTAAAAAGAATATTGATTTTAACTGGTTTACTGTTATCGTTACTAAGACACAACGGTGGAGACTTTCATTCTATGCTGCGCAGCGTTGCTTCACCGTAGTACAGATAATCGGATGCCAAAATTCACACTATTCACTTAAATTAAACTTTGAATGTCACCTTCAGCGCTGGGAAAAAAACACGCAATTTTGGTATATAAATACAAAAAAGAAAACTAATTATCTCAAGCACTTTACAATTTTTAGGATGTAGGTTCACAAGCTGTACTAGACACCCGAATAAACGAAAATTTTTTGCAGAATGGCCACTCTTAGAAATATTTTGCTGTGCAGTTCCGCGTTTAAGATTTTTTTCTGAAAGTTTCGTGAAAGTTTTCGAATTTATTGCAGTGTTTAGTGCAGCTTGTAAAGAATCATCCTGAATTTTTTCGAATCCTTGGTGCAGTTAGTTTATTTTAATTTGTGTACCAAAACCGTGATACAGATATCGTTTCTTCGATCTATATCCTCAGATGTTGGATATTTTATGTGGAGCTAAAATGATTATTTGTATTACCCATTTCCCACTAGTAAAAATGTGCACGAAAAGTCAAATGATTGAGTAGTTACGAGCAAGGAAGCAAATAATAATAGGAAAAGATTGAAGGGTAGTTGGAAAAGATTCCATAAAGTTGGAAAGTGTATCGTTATTCATGAGTGTGCCGTATTTTTCTTCCTTGTTCCAAAAAAACCCATTTTCGGAATCGAAATCTATCTTAAAATCACCTACTAAAACTATTTTACAATCTTAGCCAAGTACATTCCAACTATACTCCCCATTTAAAATAAATCGTCGCGTTTTGGCACCAAACTTAGCGATCCTTTATCAAAAATTACAAACCTTTTGCGACTTTCAACATTTTATTAACCCCCCCCCCCCCACACACACACGGACTTTTAGGGCACCCACAGAAATTTTGTCGGCGCCTCTGCTAGCTTCTCTTTCCAAAAGCTCTCTTCTAGCTTCAACACTATCCTCCCCACAGCTCTCTGAGTCATGCTGATTTTTGCAGAAGATGCATTTCAAATTAATATTGGTTAGCAGTTCGTGAGCGGAAGTCGGAGTCTTCGAAACGCTGTTTCTGTATTTCGGTGAATCAGCGCTTCGAACTCTGAACTCACAACCTTGACCCAGTCTATCTGCGCGCAGGGGATTTCTACCCGAATAAACAGCAAGTGCTCTTTCTCGGCTAAGGATTTCGTCTTCCAAAAATTTCAAAAGAGCTTCAAGATTCCAACTTTCAGACTTATTTGATCTGCTATACTCTAATGTCAGATCGGGTGGCAATATTTTTAAAAGGATTGGTACTAGGAGGTTTCCATATGATTTTGAATCAATTCCCAATGACTCAAGATTTCTAACTTGGATTTCGGCACGGTCAAACAGTTTTCTCAAACCCGTAGTATCGCTCGAATCTCTGACAGGGGGGATATCTAACAGTTTTCCCAAATGAGAGTTGATTAACAGATTATTTTGTCCAAACCTCGAACGTAAAATTTTCAAAGCAGCGTCATAATTTTCATCTTTCAATGCTAAGCCCGAAACAGCTTTGGCAGCAGATCCTCCAAGACAATTTTTCAAATAGATCAATTTTTCAATTTTATTCAGATTTGGGTTTTTATCAATTGTGTTTTCAAATTGGCCTATAAATTCTAGCCAGAGTGATGTATCACCGAAAAATTTATTTACTGTCAGCTTTGGCAGTTTTATCGAGTTAGTAACTTCAAAGGTTTGATTTGAAGCGATCGACGAAGTTGTTACTTTACCGTTGGCACTTGAATTTGGAACATGAACTATATCACGATCTAATTCTTCAATCCTATCGCACAGTTTACATTTATAAGCTATCAAATTATCCAAATACTCTTCGGAAGCTTCCACTTCCGTTTCTACTTCCTTGACATCAATTTCGTTCAAAATTTCAGAATCAACCAATTTAATATGATCAGTTTTTTCTATCAATTGATTTAACAAAAGTTTTAGTTTTTTCGAATCTACTTCCGATTTCAAACTTTCATCAATTTTTCCAAACAACTTCGTTATAAGACCCTTTTGGGTCGATCTCTTTTTTTTCAACTTGTCAAGACTCATATCGAAATCAAAATGCGGACTTACCTCCCTTACTAGAATCTCGAACAATGTAGTTGATCACAGATAAAGAGCATTCGGCCCTTACCGGCCGCTATGCACCATGACGACAAAAAGGCACTTTCGAAAAGCAATTCAAAACTAACGTCGGTGGTTCGTCAAAGGTGGTCAATCGAAATATTCAAATGAATGACTCGAAGAGAGGTAGTCTTGACTAAATCTATTTAATTAAATGTACATAATATTTACATTGAAGTTTTACAAAACGAATGCGCATGAGTGGGCTTATCGAAGTACAATCAAAACTCGTCTGTCGTTCTCTCACATCGACAACTATAGTCTGTTCGCCGAGTCGAGAGAACGAAACTAAATAATGGCACATGTAAACTGGCGAAGAGTAAGCACCTGGCATTTTGCCAAAGCGCCAAACACAGTATGAATTTCTACTTTCTTCCATTTACGCTGTTAGGCGCATTTAACCTTTCTTAACTCCAAACTAGAGATTGGTGAAAAAATATGTAATTCTTTGGTAACCCGTTTGTTTACTTTCGTTCTCTCGTTTCCGCGAACAGACTATAGTTAGAGAGTGCTTGCTCACGCCCTCTGCTGGAGAGCGAGATTTCGCTACACAAGTTTAATTAGTCTTACATTAAAACATTGCCATTAATGCAATTTAATACTTACCAGAAATCTCAATGTATCCTGTATTCCATTTGTTTACTTGATTTCTTTCCTGAACCTGATGAACTCAAAGTATTACTCATTATGTTCAAATAAAACACAAGGCCTTGTCCACAACACAGCCATATCCTCTTTTTTTGTTTGTTTGTTAAACTTATTTTTTGCACTTGTGTAAATTGTAACAATATTTGGCACTCTTATTATCGTTATGTATAAGTTCAGCATACAGGTAAAATGACTGGCCATTGCAAAATTCAACTTTATTCAGCACTTTCTACAGCTAACACACAACAATGTAAAGTAAGGGACATCGAAGCCGATCCCAGTAAAAAATCTTGGGCGAGGGGGGGGGGGGTGAAGAGCGGTAAATTGCTGGCTGAAAAAATAGATTTGCCCATTCAGTTCCCTAGTTGTACACCTTCCTATATTGGACAGTTTTCCGCGGGACAGAACATGCCCATAACATAAAAATAGCTTAAATACCTCTGTAAGTTGTACAGAAAAAGCCACAAACATTCGACTTTCAGAGGATTCACATTATTAATGCATGAATGATCAATCTGTTTTTTACATTAATAAAGTGTATTGTTGTATTAAAAAATTGCAGGGGGGAGTACATAAAAAGCGGAATATTCCACAAAAAGGCTCGATTATTATCACTTTGTTAACAAAAATCCACATTTTTGTTGGGGAGGGATGGTTACATCCCTAACTCTTACAGTAATTAAATTTTCATAAAATATTCATAACTTTTAATTAGTCATAAAATACTCTCTCCAGAATGAAGAAAATATTTGCCTATCCGTATGTGACAAAACTATCACCCTGAATGGAATCTACATTTACTTAAAAAAAGGAAAGGAAGCCATACTGAGAGCTCTGATTATAAAACACTTTATGACACTTTCTTATTTTCGTATATACTATTGCATACTTGCCAGTTCTACTGGATTTTTCGGGAGACTACTAGATTTTGATGGGTTCTCCTGATTTTGCATTAAAATCTCCTGCTTTTCTAACATTTTGAAGTTTTAATAATTGACACATTTATTTCCCCACCAGTTGTGAAAGATTACTGCTCTCTGATCCTATTCATTTAATATGGACCAATATACCATGGCATTTAGGTCTAATAATAAAGATTTGTGCTTATATTGATTTCTCATTTGTGAAGGGTGCATGAAATTTTCAAAATTAGATGGCTAAACATTTAAATGTAACATTTTGTGACAAAGTCCCAAAATTTTACTACTTTTTTTTAGTCTAAAAAGCAGATATTTTATAAAATTTCGAACATTTAAATATAAACTTGTGAATGTAAATAAACATTGAAGTTTTATTCATTTTATGTTAAAAGAATTCTATTTCTGAGATCTTTTACAAATTGTGATTTTAATATCACAACCTTATGTGTGATTGAAATTTCAAACATAAATTGTTATAAAAAGCAAACTTTTCATTTTAAAAACCATAACTGTGTTGTGTCATCAAATTATATTTTTTAAAAATGATACATAGAATAGATGGTGAAATTTAATGTGTGAAAAAATTTCAAAGAGTGTTTTGTGACTTTAGATAAGTAATTATGACTTATCATACCACATCAAGATTATGATACCACATAAATCTACTGTATTTTCTTCACTAGATGTTGGCAGGAATGCTATTGCTTGACAAATAGTCAACTGTTCGCTCCCAACGTTGCTAAAGACGTGACGGCAGAGATTCCTCCCTCCTGTGTCCATCATTGCCTACCGGCATGAGTCTTAGAATGTTTCTGCTCTGGCCACAGCCTTGTACAAGCACATTGCTGGGCCATGCCATGGCATTCAAAGACTCAAGCCAGGAAGCAACGATATACACAGAAAAGAGGAATCTCTGCCGTTGCATCTTAGCAACAACAGTAGTGAACAGGTAAAGCCAACAAGAAACTAAAATATTGTTTTAAATACTGTTTTTAAAGCCTAATCTATGAGTATTATTTTGTTAGTCCTATATAGGTATTAACACTACGTCTATCCATGCCGAGATGGACAAAATGCTCTCATAAACCACAATAATAAATACCAATTTTGTTTTGCTTGAAATGGATGAATGTTTCTAAAATGTACTCTAAACATTTTCTGCCCATAGGCTGCAATGGATCGGAATTATTTTGCGTGCTCCTCTAAAAGAACTTTAAATGGTACATACATCCATGGGTGCCGGCAGCATAGGGCAAGGGGGGGCGATGCCCACCCCCTGGATTTTTGTATGCAGTGTTTTTCCTTACTTTTTTGCTCTTTCCAACATGGTAACCATATGTTGAAGTAGTCTTTGCGCCCCCCCCCCCGGGAAATATTTTGCTGGCGCCCATGCATACATCCTTTTAAATAGGGTACATGGTATGGTACTTTTCATTCTCATATAAAAATTCAATCGATGCATATTTAATGGTAGTTTGAGCACGGGCAGACAGACAAACTGAAAGCATATATACTTCAATTTCTTTGGAAAGTTTTAAAAATTAAAGGCTTTATAAAGAATGTGAGGCTTAAAGAGGAAAAGAACTGGAACAAGGAAAGTAATTCTAGCTCGAAAATTTAATTTTTCCTGTAATTTAAGAGAAAAAGAAAATTAAGCGTATGGATTTTGAAGCTCCTAAGGTCGCGAGCCCTAGTATTTGCTCTGCCCTGTCTTCTTATTTTAACAGCCCTGTGTGATCTATGCTCTTGCATTTTATCTGTTATAACTTACCCATCATTTCTCTAAAATCAAATTAAATTACAAAATTGGGCATTATTTCTATACGAATGATATGAAAATAAATATAATCTAAATATATAGTTACCAGATCAGTGATGATCTTTTTCTTGGAGAATGGATTTTATGGAGCTCCAACAGTTTGTATGGAAATTCTCTTTCCATTATGACAGTTATTTCGTGTCTTCTTTTAGTCATTATCAAAACAACTACTTATCACATTTTGTGCACTGCACTTTTTGTCATTTTCTTTTGTTTAAAACAGCTAGTTTCATGCTTTTGTTTACAACTGGTTTCAGGCTTCAGTCTTAAATGCACACTGCAGCAAACTTTTACTTCATTTGTTAAATGCTAGAGATTTTTTTTTTTATAATTTTATTTTTACCGTATTAATTATATCTTTAAAGCTAAAGATGGTTTTCTTCTAATCAAAATGTGCTAAGATTCAGATTCCAAGGTATGTTAAGGCTCCTCCAAGTATATGTTTCACTTAGGCTCGGTTACTGTCCAGCTAACCAGAATAGGAGATACATTATTTTCTGCTGTACAAGAGAATTCCCTTTTCCCATGCATTTCAAAGAAGCAAAGAAAATGCATCTATTTCCCAGAAAAGACCACACTGGACCAAAGGGTGGCGACAGACTCAGGCCAGTTGCGGCCTCCTTGCACAATTTTTACTTCGTACAGAGTGTAGTTCATAGTTTTTCTCAGGGCGATAAATGAGGGTCCATTGCAGAGAAGAGGGTGGAATGGGAAAGACTTCTGAGGAAGGCCAGGGCCCACAAGGGGCTGTCGTGCCAATGTTGATGATGATGATATATGAGATTGGAACATTCTCGTTCTCAGTATTTCTCCCATAGACACCTGCACAGAAGACTTAATTAGATTACTATGGACATGTGAGGTGATTATTTGCTGTGGGGAAAATGCCGAAAGTGGGGGTCTCAACCCCCCCCCCCGCCGGGGCGGCCGTGAAAAAAGAGCGGCGTACTGTTAGAGCTGTGTCGTTCCAGGAACCTACGGATGGAGAAACATGTTAATAAGTTAAAGAGCCACGAAGATCTGGTGGAACGACAAATACAGTCAGAGCCAAGGAAATCTAAATGTTGGAGGTGCGGTGGCGAGGGTCATTTACGAAAATACTGTGATGTACAAAAGTACTGTCGGTACACCAGAGAAGACCATGAAGGAAGGCCGGATAGAGACGACCTTCTCGCACTGAAGCTGCGGGATATTCAAAAGTCTCATTTGAAAGTCTTGCAGATTTCCTTAGTCAATGGCGAAAGTAATGGACTCTTCGTACTGGGATACGTAAATGGTTCTCCATGCCACGTGGTCATCGATACTGGAGCTAATGTACCCATCTTAAGAACTGATCTGGCTAAGAAATTAAATTTGAAGACCATCTGGACTCTGCCCTCGCTGACCCTCCAGACTGTGACTGATGACAAGATTGAAGTGGGTAGAGAAACAAGAGTAGAAATCACATTTGGCAATGCCACATACGACCATGTGGTATATGTCGCCAGTATTACGGACATTTTTAGAATCACACAAATTTAACTTGGACTTTAAGAATAATGAGCTTCCTTCATAGCTACGTTCGACATTAAAAATGAAGCCATTTTACCCTATGAATGAAGCCATTTCAGCAAATAATAGCCCAGGCTGATATCACTCTACCTCCAAGAACTGATTCTATAATATCTGCAACATTAAAAGAAATCAATAAATTGTTCTGATTACTCGAACACCCAGCAATAGTGACAAGACAACTATTCTGTCAGAGGAGTACTTGTGAGTGCAACATTTGTGGACTTGTCGAAAAGTAACCTTCCAGTTAGAGCAGTTAACGTCACTGACAAGTCGAAAGTGATAATGAAAGATGAAGTATTGGCAACATGCACTCCTTTACCTGCATTAATAAGAGTAGCCCAACAACAGATAATCATCTGAGTGTCTGACGAAAGAATTATTACAAGTCGCGGAGTTAACAGCTGAACAGAGAAGCGGTGCTAAGAAAAAAATTATGGAATTCCAAGACCTCTTCTCTCGTACTTCTGGTGACTTTAGTCGCACGAAGTTAACGCAACACAGTCTTCTTGGCAGGACTACTGCAGCAATATCAATGATTTGTCTGCCTCTGCCAAATTGGTTAAACTTTTGGCTAAAAACAATTCGTCTAACCTTAATTGCGTTAAGATGAATAATGGTCACTTTTCTGAATCGGCCAGTGAGAGTTTGTCTGAGATGTTCAGGATTCATTTCCCGAACTGTGTCATTCTTGACAATGTGTCTACTCCCTCTCCTGCTCCTGCTCCTGCCAGTGATAAGGAGGCTTGGGATATTGCACGCAAAATCGTAACATATGATAGGGTCGTCTGGGCTATTAACTCTTTTGGACCTTATAAAACTCCGGGTATGGATGGTATCATTCCTATCCTTCTTAGGGAAGGCATTGCTTTGCTTTCTCCTTTTCTATGCAGGATCTTTAGGGCTTGCATTGCTTTAAGGTATGTCCCCACTTTGTGGAGGCACACACGCGTTGTTTTTATTCCTAAGCCTGGGAAAGACAACTATTTTCAGGATAAGTCTTTCAGACCTATTAGTCTCTCTTCTTCTCCTAAAGGCTCTTGAGAAGCTTATCGATAGGCACATTAGGGATACGTTGTTTATTCGTTCCCCTTTGTCTGTGAATCAGCCTGGCAGGTCTACTACTACTGCGAGTACACCTGCCTGAATGTCTTTATGATCTTGCTTTTACTGTCGAGAAAAGTGTCTGCTGTAAGGAAGTGGCGCTTACTGTTTTTCTTGACATTGAGGGAGCCTTTGATAGGGTTCCCTCTGGTACGATTTTGTCAGCCCTTGCTTCCAAGGGTGTTGATAAAACTGTCTGTCAGTGGATTGGTAATCTGCTCTCGTACAGACTTATCACTGCTTCACTTCTGGGGGATACCTTGGTGGCACGTCTTTCTGCTGGTACTCCCCAAGGTAGGGTTCTTTCACCTTTATTATGGTGTATTGTGGTGGACTCCTTGCTGGTAAAGTTATCTAGTATTGGGGTCCACTGTATTGGCTACGCTGATAATATTGCCATTGTGGCAAGGGGCAAGTTTGGCCCTGTGATCACTGGCTTCATCAACTCGGCCCTGAAAATGGTGGAGAGCTGGTGCTCTGGTACTGGGCTTTCTGTCAATCCCTCGAAGACTTGTTTGGTTGCTTTTCCTAGTGCAAAGCACTTCAGGTCTTCTAAGTTCTCCTTTTTTGGACAGCCTATTGCTTTTTCTTCTTCGGTGAAGTTTTTGGGTGTTTACTTTGACTCCCATTTGGGGTGGAAGAATCACCTTGATTACTGTCTTGCTAAGGCCAAACGTGTCTTTTGGGCTTGCAGGAGTGCTATTGGTAGGACTTGGGGCCTCTGTCCTCAGTCTATTCATTGGATCTACACCATGATTGTTCGGCCGATCATTTCGTATGGGTCCATTGTTTGGTGGTCCAGATCTTCCTTAGTTTCATCTAGGAAGGATCTTACCCGTGTTCAAAGGATGGCGTGTTTGGCTATCACTGGTTGACTCCGTACAACTCCCACTGCAATCACTGAATTGCTTTTAAACCTTTTGACTCTGAATTCTTTTATTGAGGCTGAGGCCCTGGTCTGTAGAAAGTGGCTTATGGACCTGGGCTACTGGAAGGGTTATTCTCAATACCTTTCATAGGGTGATCTTGATTCTTCTATGCAGGCTCATCCTTTCTGCAGCATGCCTTCTGACAATATGCTTGTCAGGCATGTCTTTGATGGGTCTTTCTCTGTTCATTTCCCCTCTAGAGATGACTGGCGAAAGCCTCCTAATTATAGTAAGAATAGGTGTATCATGTGGTACACTGGTGGCTCCAAGCTTGGTAATTGTACTGGAGCTGGAGTTTGTTGTCCAGATAATGGCATTAAGCTCTTTTATTCTCTGGGCCTTCATGCCTTTGTCTTTCAGGCAGAGGTCTATGCTATCCTTATGTGTAGTGTTTTCTGTTTAAAGGCTGGTACTCTAGGAAGCACATCTTCATTTGCTCTGATAGTAGGGCTGCTCTGTTAGCCTTACAAGGCACTGCTATCTCCTCCTACTTGGTCTGGGAGTGTTACTTGGAGCTTTGCAAGCTCTCTCGTCTCAATAAGGTTACTCTGTATTGGGTTCCTGGCCATTCTGGCATTCCCGGCAATGAGATGGCTGATTTCCTTGCCAGGGCGGGCTCAAGTTCTTCTTTTGTTGGCCCTGAGCCGGTTCTTGGCATCTAGGGCAAAAGTTATAGGGATACTGTTCTTAACCACTTTCGGAAGCTTCAGTATTCTAACTGGCTTAATTGCGATGGCCAGAGGCAGGCTAAAGAGATTAATCTTGGCTTCCCTGGTGACAGATGCAAGGAACTTCTGCGTCTCAATAGGTCCAGTCTCCGTAGGGCTATTGGTCTGTTAACTGGGCACTGTTGCCTTAAAAGGCATCTAAATATAATGAAGGTTGTCGATGATCCCACTTGTCGGGGTTGTCTTCTTAAGGAGGAAACTGCGTTGCACATCCTCTGTGAGTGTGAGTACTTTTCGGCTTACAGGTTTGAGCATCTTGGGCGCCATATCATTGAGCCCTGGGAGCTTCACAAAATGTCTGTTAGATCTATGCTGATGTTTGCATCTGCTACTGGGCTCTTTTCATAAGGCTTTTCAGGACTTTCCATCTTACAGGACTCTGGGATGGTACAATAGACACATGGTCGCGGTGCCTGGTCCCCTGTGGGCCTCCCCTCCATAAGTCATAAGTCATAACGCAACACAGAATAGATACAGGCAGCCATTCTCCATCAAGCTACATCCTAGGCGGCTGCCGTTTGCTAAGCAAGAAGAGATGAGCAGACTTTTAGAGGAGATGCAGCGTGATGACGTTATCGAGCCATCGTCTAGTCCCTGGGCTTCGCTAATTGTTTTGGTCCGGAAGAAGGATGGTTCCACCCGGTTCTGCATTGACTATAGACTTCTGAATGACATTACTAAGAAGGACAGCTACCCTCTTCCCAGGATAGACGACACTTTGGACACTTTATCGGGAAATGGAAGGTTTTCCACTCTGGATCTGAAAGGTGGTTACTGGCAAGTGGAAATTCATCCCGATGACCGTGAAAAGACTGCTTTCACTACAGGACAAGGATTGTGGCAGTTCAGAGTTATGCCTTTTGGACTCTGCAATGCACCGGCTACATTCAAGCGTATGATGGAGACAGTGTTGAGAGGACTTTTCTACAAACCATGACTTGTGTACTTGGATGACATCATTATCGTTGGAAAGACTTCTGGAGAACACCCGAAAGGTGCTGCAGAAATTGAAGAAAGCAAACTTGAAACTGAGTCAATCTAAGTACAACCTGTTTCGTCGGGAAGTACGTTATCTCGGGCACATAATATCGCCCCGGAGTCCGAACCAATGCTGAAAAAACAGCCACTGTGAAGAACTGGAGTCGTCTTGAAAATATCCTTGATTTAAGAAGTTTTCTCGGACTATGTACCTACTAGCGAAAATTCGTGAAGGGTTTCTCTCAAATCCCAAGACCACTTCACAAAGTGACAGAGACAGGACAAAAATTCCAAAGAACTGCAGAATGTGAGGATGCGTTCAATCAACTGAAGACGGAACTTCCCTTCTCTTGAGAAATAGAGTCCTGTATCGTAAATGGGAGTCGGACGACGGCAAGATACTCCGATGGCAGTTAATACTCCCTCGTTCGAGGATTCCGAAGGTTCTAGAAGAGCTGCATAATGGCTTAAATGGGGGCCATTTTGGCATAATGAAGATCTTGCAGAAAGTTCGCGAGCGCTTCTACTGGGCTAGGGATCGAAATGATGTTGAAAAATTGTATCAAGCTTTTGACGCCTGTTCCGCATGTAAAGGCCCGAAGAAACGAAGCCGTGGAAAACTACATTGTTATAATGTAGGAGCACCTTTCGAAAGAATTGCCCTCGACATCCTGGGACCTCTTCCGCGAACATCAGATTGCAACAAATGCATCCTAGTTTTCATTGACTATTTCTCTAAATGGCCAGAAGCGTATCCTATTCCCGATCAAGAAGCTACTACCGTAGGAGAGGTACTGGTGCAAGAATGGATTTCCAGGTATGGAACCCCTCTGCAGCTTCATTTCGACCAAGGAACGAACTTTACCTCTGCAGTTTTTAAAGGACTTCGAAAATTTCTCGGAATCGACAAAACCCAGACTACGCCTTTATACCCCACAACCCGACGGCATGGTTAAGAAGTTTAACCGTACTATTTTGAACACCCTCTCGCTCCTGGTGTCTAGGAGTCAAGAGGACTGGGACAAGAAACTCCCCCTCTCCCTGCTGGTGTATAGGAGTGCCGTCCATGAGATTACCGGCTTCACACCTTTCCCACATGCTATTCGGAATAGATTTTCGTCTTCCTGCCGATCTAGTATTTGGTCGCCCTCCAGTGACGCCTTCATGGCCAGAGGAGTTTATGGAAAATCTCCAGGCACGGTTTGAAGACGTGCATCATTTTGCTCAAGAGCAAATCAACCTGAACACGGAGAAAATGAAGACTCGCTACGACACGACCCTAGTACCAATGACTGCTCGTTTTCTGCATGGCTGTTCGTCCCCTCATCGTATCCTCACGGGCTCATCGAATAAAGAGATCGGCTGGGAGATCCACCCCCCCCCCCAAAAAAAAGCTGGATATACTATGGATTAGGGAAGTTAAAAAATGTTTTTTGAAAATTTTCACATGAACTGAAATTTTAAAAAGTAGCAGTGTATACCCTACTAGCAATTTTGCTCGGGCCTTCACCGGCCACGTAGCCTTGAGCCGATGAGAAGAAATCGGGCCGTCCACTGTGAAAGTGCTCGGATACACGCCACCCCTCGGACGTGGAAACGTCCGAAGTAGTCTAACCGATGAGTTTTCATCGGGTTGAACACGGATTTAAGGAACTGGCCCGTTCACTTTATGCGTGAGGTTGGCCAATCACCAGGGTGAGTATCACTTTTCGATAAGTTCTTATGTGATGTTGACATGCATTTAACCCTTTCCGTCCCTACGATGCAATCCGAATGATAACATTCACAAGTGTTTTACAGATTTCTTTTATATTTGAAATGTATTTGTAATCGCATTTTTCTTATATGGTAATGCAGTGCAGAAGTAATACAGTATAGAAGAAATACACTTTTACTACGCGACGCATATGCATGCATGTAGGTACGTCGTATACTCCATTTATTTACATATATAATCGTACTATATACGTAACTATACTATACGTTAACGTACTATAGTCGTATACTCCATCTACGTATGAAATTATATACGTATGTTACATGTTCGATAGTCCCACAGTGGTCTGGGCGCTAAACTCCGTTCCCATAAGAACACGGTAAGTGAAGCAGCATCCGGCTTGGCCAGTGCTTGGGAGGGTCATCTCCCTCTCGGCTAGTCCGCTGTGGAACCGTGTACGCTCATGGGAGCTGGTGCACGTAAAATCCGTCGTGGCTCCAATGTCCTCCAAGTTATTAAACGATACCTCTGGGGGTGCTGATTTCAGGTGGTGGTTGGTCCCTCATCTGGAATCGGTTCAAAATTAGGGACCAATAAGTAGAAGTCCAACCCCCTAGGGGGCACTGGCACCCCTCTTTCCATGGATAGCGTCGTCTATCATAGACACGACAACAACAACAACAGCATGTTCGATTTGTTTTAAGTAGTCCGAGCGCATAGCGCTCTGAACTGGAAGACGGAAGGTATCTGGTTCAAAACCAGATCGCGTCCGCCGACCTAACCGTTCGGAGTTTTCCGTGGTTTCTACCGAAATTTAGCGTAAATACGGGTTAGGACACCTTAGAAAGACCCCCCCCCGGAGGGCACCCCACCCACAGGCCTAGATCCTTCGTGTAGATAATTGGCCTTAATCCCAGAACTCGCTTTAACTAGTATTTTGGTAATGTCTGTACGTACGCATGTTGCATTTTCGATCTAGTTTGATTAAATTTGAGGGACGTCTGCTCGTATGCATGTATTGATGTACGTATGTTGTTGTGTAATTCGATTAACTCAAAGAGGAATACCCGAAGAAATTTCAAATTTAAGATTGCCTTAAAACATAGTTGTACGTGTCCCTTTTTGATTCCAATTGGCTGAGTAGTTTATTTACAGAGTTATATGAAAGACTTTCGATGCATTAAAGTCGATGGACATGCCTTTCACATTAAAAATCCCTGAACTATCTCAGTTTAGCTCATGCCCAAAATATTGCTAACTGTCCCCAAGCTTGGTAAATTTAGGGGCAATATTACAAATTTTGGCACTAAAAATAAGTACGTATCTCGAATAAAAATAAAAACTATTAGACATAGAATATTGAAATTTTGTATTTAAGACTGTCGTAATATTTGGTTTTGCACTTTTATTTTTGATTACAATCCACAGGGTACACGCTTAAATCCAAAGAGCGAAAAAAACGATACATTGCGGTGCGATCCGTTTCAATGGAAACCTATCGATATTTCCGCGAGAGTGCTCTTTGAGTGGTCTTTTTTCAGAGAATTCCCGTCCTCGCTTCCCCTTTTTTCTGAGAACTCTCCTCCTCGCTTATTGTTATATTTCGCTCCGCTTTTGTGATCGAAAAACGCTACTATAGGAGAAGCGCACTTTTGAAAACTGGCCCAAAAGTCGCTCCGACTGATCGAATTTTGCTCGTTCGGTTTAAGCGTGCAGGGTCATGGTTAAAATCTCTCCGTTTGTCGCCAAGCTGACGAAGAAAAGAAAAATGCCAATTTTTCAGCCAGGAATAAGTTTTCAATGCTGAAATCTCATCCTGGTGATATCTCTTACGCTTAACGAGATACTGAAGTATCGCATTTCAGTTTCCAATATATTTAAATAGAGTGCATCAAGAATGCGTAAAGTTTAACAGCCATACAAGAAAATTGTGTAGTTCACATCAGGACTTTGTTTTTGTGATAGGAAATCGACTTTCCGAACTTTCTTGAATTAGCTTACAATTTAAAAAAGATTATTGACCACTGGAACCTATGGAACTAGCTTACAGTTTTCTAAAATAGGTTTTTTTAAAAAAGCATAGACCATAAGATCGCTATACTAATTTTTAAAATAAATTCCAAAAATTTTTATTGAAATTATTCTACATAAAATATATCATACACATAATTTACAAAAGAAGTATTTTCTTTGAGTTTTGCAGCAGCATCTTCAAACATCTTATTTTATGAGCAGCTTCTGGGTGAAAAAAAAAAATTTTTTAGAACTTAATTTACACAGGAATAGGAAATGCAGAGTAAGTCTGCTTCATATGTTTTTTTACATAAATTCTATATCAAGTATTTCCAACCTTTATATTACTTCAACTCCCTAGAAAACGTTTTTTTTCTGAATAGACCCCTACGTTTTCCCCAACACATCGGTATCTCGAAAAATTTTCACAATGCACTCACAAAGACAGCAAAACATTAGGTGAAAGAAATTTTTCATGTGTCCGGCAGTAGAACAGTTGGTTAAGCTAGGTTCCCATTGGAACTTCGAAAGGGAAGCAGCACCTGCTTGGCCAGTGCCTAGAAGGGTAAACTCCTTTCTCGACTGAGGCTGATGTAAACTGTGTACGCTGTAGGGAATTAATGCACGAAAAATGTGTTATGACTTCAATGTTTTCCATGTTCAATCCATATCTCTCTTTGGGGTACCAATCCAGCTCTTAGGTCATCCAGCTGTCATCTGAAATTGGTTCAAAATCTAGGAGGGAGACCCGGGATAAGTCGGTATTCCCCTCACTGGGAAACAATAAAAAGGAAGCTGCCCAATTAAGGACATTTTCGTTTTATATAAAGGATCTGATCCCGCTCTGCAGTTGCCAGAGGGTTTCGAAGCAACAATAACAATTTTCATGCTCTGCGTTTGGAGAATTTACCATGATTCAGACTGCAGGGTGCAAGAATGACCCCAAAGACGGATTTTTACATATCCCTTCTTTTTTCAACTTTTGAACCGTCTGAAGTCTTATTTCATGTCAGTTTGTTTGTTTGTGTTGTGATGGCAACGCTAAGGGTGGACGATCATCCTAAGATGAGGGGTAATTTTTAAAAATATAATTCCCAAATTTTGTGCATCACCTCATTAGTGTATGGGAATGCTTTTGTACGAGGGTCATATAAAAATGTAGAAAGTGTAACTTTTTGAAAATTAACGAGAGGAATTTTTTTAACGGAGTCTTACTTCCGACCTCATTTTGAACACTTTTATCAATTTAGGCTGTCCACTTATCTCTAATAGATAAAGAATTAAAGCCCGTTACCACCTTTTTGGGACACCCTGTATCAGTCTGGTTTATAGTATCCACAGGTTCTGAAATCATCATTAACCAGTGTTCTGCTTTAAAAAAAAAAAAAAAAAAAAAAAAAAAAGTGGTCTGCTTTAAAAAAGAAAAAAAAATCACTGTATTTACGTATACTATTTCTAAGCTAATCTAAATTCATCAACGCGGGTTTCGAAGTTTATAAAGCGAAACAAAACAGTCGTTTGAATATCAAATCAATGCTGTACAGCTTCTCATTTCCATAACCCTAAGAATCTGCGCTTTATGCCTTTAGAAACTATCTTGGCGAGTAATCGCATCGTTTGGCTTTTTTTTTTTTACTTTATGGTCAACGGCTTTATGGTTGGCTTTATGGTCAACGGATGCAAATAATCGGTACTTATTTTACCGTCGATAATTCACGCCAACAACTTTTTTCGCCAAAGGATTGCAATGCACTACATTGTAACAATGAATCTGACGTATTCCACACGTACACGAAATCGCTCTTTTTGGCTGACTGACTGTAAAATACATAAGTACCAAATAAGCTTGTTTTGGTCGGAAGTATGATTTTTTTATTAGATTCAATGAAGAATTTACCCGTATATTTTAAAACTAAAAAGCGATTAACTGTATGAACTAGTGTAATTACACACTGTACGCCGTCTAAAGATAGGAAATAGATACTAATAAAAAATAGTGTTATTCCATTAGTGTTATGCAACAGTATCAAGAGAGAAAAAAATAATTACAGAGATGTGAACTTATACTTTACTTAAATTAGACTAATACTATATTAAAAATGTCAAAAATTTGTTACAAATGATAGTTATACGGGCCTATGTTCCGTATCCGGTGCCCCTTGGTTCTGGCGACATCGTGAGCGATGTTCAACGTTAGTAAAGTACCCTGCCGATGGTAGTTTGACTGGCAACCATAAAGAAATGTGTAGAGCTTGGCGACGTTTTTTTGGAGGAATGATAATGCGTCAAATATTGTAAATTGGATAATTTAGAACTATTGAAAGATGCGAATTTTCTTGCACTTTCGGGCATGCGTAGTAGTTGTTTTTTAATCTAGCTACTGTGTATGTGTGACGTAAGCAGATGAATGTAACGAATTCCCTTGCTCAATTTGACGTCACTAAGCTGTTAATTTGCGTTTTGCGCATGCGTTATTGTTCTTTTTTGTTTTTTCCTGATCTTTCGTCTACTATTCCAATTTGCTTCAACTTGTACTAATGTTTTTTTTTCGGTCTCGCAGAGGGGGCCGCGTTAGCATATTTTCGAATGTATGTATCGATGAATGTAACGAATTCGCTTGCTCAATTTGACGTCATTAAACTGTTAATTTGCGTTTTGCGCATGCGTTATTGTTATTTTTCGTTTTTTCCTGTTTCGTCTACTATTCTAATTTGCTTCAACTTGCACTAATGTTTTTTTTTTGGGTCTCGCAGAGGGCCCGCGTTAGCATATTTTCGAGGGGGCCCTTTTGAGGCGGTGGCCGGACTCACTGATGTTTTTTTGGATTTCGCAGAGGGGCCCGCGTTAGCATATTTTCGAGGGGGCCCTTTTGAGGTGGTGGCCGAACCCACTGATGTTTTTTTGTATCTCGCAGAGTGGCCCGTGTTAGCATATTTTCGAGGGGGCCCCCTTGATGCGGTGGCCGGACCCACTGATGTTTTTTTTGGGTCTCGCAGAGGGGCCCGCGTTAGCGTATTTTCGAGGGGGCCCCCTTGAGGCGATGGCGGACCCACTGATGTTTTTTTGGGTCTCGCAGAGGGGCCCGCCCGGATACACTGATTTTTTTTGGGGTCTCGCAGAGGGGCCCGCCCGGGCACACTGATGTTTTTTTTGTTTCTCGCAGAGGGGCCCGCGTTATCTTATTTTTGAGGCGGTGGCCGGACCCACTGATATTTTTTGGATCTCGCAGAGGGGCCCTCGTTAGCATATTTTCGAGGGGGCCCTTTTGAGGCGGTGGCCGGACCCACTGATGTTTTTTTGGGGGTGTCGCAGAGGGGCCCGCGTTAGCATATTTTCGAGGGGGCCCTTTTGAGGTGGTGGCCGAACCCACTGATGTTTTTTTTTATCTCGCAGAGGGGCCCGCGTTAGCATATTTTCGAGGGGGCCCTTTTGAGACGGGGCCGGACCCACTGATGTTTCTTTGGGTTTCGCAGAGGGGCCCGCCCGGACCCACTGATGTTTTTTTGGATCTCGCAGAGAGGCCCGTGTTAGCATATTTTCGAGGGGGCCCTTTTGAGACGGGGCCGGACCCACTGATGTTTCTTTTGGTTTCGCAGAGGGGCCCGCCCGGACCCACTGATGTTTTTTTTGGGTCTCGCAGAGGGGCCCGCGTTAGCATATTTTCGAGGGGGCCCTTTTGAGGCGGTGGCCGGACCCACTGATGTTTTTTTTTGGATCTCGCAGAGGTGCCCGCCGGGACCCACTGATGTTTTTTTGGGTCTCGCAGAGGGGCCCGCGTTAGCATATTTTCGAGGGGGCCCCCTTGAGGCGGTGGCCGGACATACTGATGTTTGTTTGCGATCTCGCAGAGGGGCCCGCGTTAGCATATTTTCGAGAGGGCCCGTTTGAGGCGTTGGCCGGACCCACTGATGTTTTTTGGGGGGTCTCGCAGAGGGGCCCGCGTTAGCATATTTTCGAGGGGGCCCCTTGAGGCGTTGACCGGACCCACTGATGTTTTTTTTTGGTCTCGCAGAGGGGCCCGCGTTAGCATATTTTCGAGGGGGCCCTTTTGAGGCAGTGGCCGGACCCACTGATGTTTTTTTGGGGGTGTCGCAGAGGGGCGCGCGCCCCCTCCAAGAAAAATGTTTTTACACTACATAAATGGGGCTTTTACCAATATTTAGCAGGCTTTACACTAGATAAAATGAATATTCACAATTTGCGCAATCCTCCGAAAGAGTTTCTGGTTCCGCCCTTGGAGAACATATGTAAGCTGACGTCATAAACTTGAAAATCGTCTGGATTTTTTATCACATGGTGGTCTGGAAAATCGGTTTTTTTAAATCAGAATTTGACTGGCAATTCTGAAAATTAAACGCGGTGCATTTGAAGTATAGAATTTTCATTTAGTGTTAATTGCATGAAGATTGAAGTTCGGTGTTCTTTGATTCTGAGTGGAATAAGTTTGTGTTGGATTTTCCTTGTGTTTTTGATTCCGTTTTACGGAGCCTTTATCGTAAGTTAGTGAGCGTCTCGGGGAATTTCATCGTTGTAATGGATGTTCCCGGTCCTTCCATTAAAAAATGAGGTGGGAAAGGTGAGGTAAGTGCTTGCTTAATCTACTTTTTCTAATGTTTTGTTGTGGATTTGACTGTTTTATACAGTGTCATTTACTTAGAATTTGTGTTTCTTTGTAAAAATTTTAGTGGTAAATACTTGTGTTTATTCGTCACACGAAGGCGATAGCCGTTGAAGCTTGGCGGTCGCCAGGGTGGCTTGGAGCCATGGCTGGAGCTTGGCGCCAAAATCCGTAGCGCTCGCACTTGGCGATCGCCAAGCTCCAGCGGCTATCGCCGTGTTTACATGAGGGGCACCGTCTTGTATGATTTTACCGTTATACGTACCAATATAGACTAATCACCACTAAAAAACTTCTTCAGTTTTTTTCGTCTCCTATTCTTATGAAAACAAACATGGCACTTGCCGGTAGATACTCGGATGTTGCCATCGCTCGACTGTTGCATGAACAGAGCGCATGCGCCAATTTTCATCGGCTGAATGCCGCTCGGCCGTTATGCGGGCCGAAATTTCTTTTCAGTTCAGCGTATTTTGATCAAATTTAGGCATATGGCCCGATAACTCAGGCCGGATATCGTTCTGAGCATCGTTTTATGGGTACCGGACCGATCAGTGTCTGCCGCACACATAACAATCATCGTTTTTAGATGGAATTCCGTGTCTGGGCCGAGTACCGAATTTCGGTGAGCGATGAGTTGCGATGAATGCCGGTGGTTGGCCGAGCAGAAACTGGGAATTGTTGCTTGTAGGGTATGCAGTTGATTCTCTGTTTAACGACGATCTTATTCCAAAGACTATATTTCAAAGCCCGGCCCCTCCAGCGTAAAAAATTTCTATTCAAAGACGGCGACGTTTCTGTTTAACGACGATTTTTTTTTTCTTTTACATCTTATGCTACACGAACAGGAGTGGGAAAAAAGTGTTGGGGAATGTCAAAAGTGCAATTCGCAAGACAATTTCAACTACCTGAGTGTATTATCAAAGGTATTTTAGAAGCAAAGAGAAAATTCTTGAAGAAGCACAAAAATTTAGTTCGGGATTCAAATCCAAACAGCCGAAAAGTCAATCCGGCCGATTAGAAGAGTTTGACAAGGTTCTTCTGCATGCAAATGGCTTCATGAAGCAAGAGCATCCAACATTCTAATTTCTGGGCCACACCATGGCCAAGTGGATAAGACACTTAACATGATAGAGGGCTGAAGTGTGAAGGTCCCGCGTTTGGGACTACCGCGCAGCAGTCGATCTAACGGTCTGGAGTTTTGGTCGGATTTCTCCAAATTTAACGTGAATACGCATTAGAACCTCTGAAAAACTCCTCCGAACAAGGCAACTGCCTCAGAATGCAGATGCCTCTAGTGTAGGCTTGCCACATAACAACACGTAACTCCAATTTCGGAGGCCCTACGTGTAGCTGAGCTTATAGCGCTCTCAACTGGGAGAAGAAAGGTGTCTGGTTCAAACCCAGGTCGCGTCCGTCGATCTAGCTTTCGGTGGCTTACGCGGTTTTCTCCGAAACTTCTCATAAATACAGATTAAGACCCCCAGGTAGGGCACCCCGTTCTCGGCCTAGATCCCCCGTATAGATAATTGTTCGTATTACTGAAATAAAATAAAATAAAGCAATTTCTGCAGTGATATTCAAAGAAAATAATATTATTCTGGCTAGGGGCGTAGTCAGACAACTCATATATATGTATACGTGTGTGTGATAATGTAGTGAAGAATATACAATTTGTATGGCAAAAAATTCCTCATGGGGGTTTATGACCCCCCTAACCCCCTTGGCTACGCCCCTGATTCTGGCAGAAAAATTTGGAATGTAAGATTCTTAATTAGCTAGAAAAATTCATAGAATGTGGAAACTGACACATTTCACATTTGAGAGAATTTGGAAGAAAGAATAACGGGAAGGCGAAAAATGAAACAATTGACTCTTTTTGATTTTGTTGAAACCTAATTTTATTGTATTGCTTGTTTTTGCTACCTTTTTTTAAAGTTACTTAAAATAATTTTTTGGGAATGAAATAATGTAATGATAATAAAAGTAACATCTCTAAACACGCCAATGTTATCAAGAAATACATTCACAGTCCTAAGAATATAAAGTACGAAAAGTTGGTATTGTAGGATTACGGCAAATTATTTGCACGTGGGATCTAGGCCGGTGGGTGGGGTGCACTTCGTAGGGGTCCTAACCCGTATTTACACTAAGTTTCGGAGGAAAGCACGAAAAACTCCTAACGGTTAGGTCTGAGGACGCGACCTGGTTTTGAACCAGGCGTGTAAAGGGAAATGTTATTATTTTACAATTCTGTTTAAGGAAGATCTCTATGTAAGGACGATTTTTCACTTTTTCACGATTCCTTCAAGTCGTTAAATAGAGCGCCAACTGTATATATATATATATATATTGTTACGAATTTTCGGGGCAACCCGCTGCTCTGTGGCTTAAAATGGTTTAAAATTCGTATTCTACGCTTCAAATAGATAAATTTTGCTTTTTGTTGCATCAAAATCGGCCAATTAGAACCGGAGATATGGAGGTTTCGGTTTGCCATTGTTTTTCGATGGAGGTTCTAGAAATCTCGAGAAATATTAGTCCTAGAGCTTAGATCTCTTCACTTTTGAGGACTTATTTTTGGCACCAAATTTGGCGATATTTCGCCAAAAGTCGCCAATGGTCATTTGGCGCGTTTTTCCCAATGGGGCCTGGAAGTTGTTTTTCCTGCATTAAAAACGCATAATAACCTAACATTTATCTTCTATGACATAATCAAAATTCACGCTTTATGTAGAATCCTCGAGAAATTGACTTCTGGAAGCTGCTCGCAGCTTCTGCCTCGGATATATATAAAACCGCGCATTGCTCCGAAAGTTCAGTGCGAGTTGAATGCTCAATGTGTGAAGAGCTGTCAGTGAGAGTACGCTGCTTTGTGAATTGATAGTGCTATAGAAGCCGTGTTTTAGCTTGCTTTACGAAGCTGTTTTCAAAGTGCTGTGTGTAAATTCTTCATTGCTGTATCTTAAGGGATTGTGTACGATATCTCTTGAATATTTTCACTGAATTCTTGCCTGTGAAAGTGACTTATTTTGTGTGAGAAATACAGCATTTGAGAGAGCTTCTGATCTAAGCGGATTGTTAAAAGCACGTTACTGCTAGAGTGTGCTTGTGAATTGTGTACAGCTGATTGTTCTACGAAGTTCTAGAAGCAATAAAGTTTGTGTTCCATCCTGACAAGTGACTTTTTACTTGAACTTTTTACACCAACTGGACTTAGAACGACGAACCCCAGGAGTAGCAGAGTAATTCCGCAACATTTGGTGTCAGAATCGGGGTTCTAAAGAAGGACTTTAATTTTCCAGTTTATGGTTTTGACTAGACAAAAAATGGAAGAACAACTTCAAAAGCTCATGAATATGATGCAGGAAATGAAATCCGGACAAGATGAGATAAAAAAGAGATGAAAGCCGGACAAGACGAGATGAAAGCCGGACAAGAACAGATGAAGGAGGATTTAGAAAATATAATTGAAGCCGGACAAGACGAAATGAAAGCTTCACACGATGAGGTGAAAACCGGATTAGAAGAGATGAAAGCCGGACAAGATGAGATAAAAGCTGCACAAGGCGAGATGAAATCCGGATTGGACGAGTTAAAGACAGCGCACAATGAAGTGAAAACCGGATTGGAGGAGTTAAGAGCCGCAAACGACGATGTGAAGACCGGACTGGAAGAATTAAGAGCCGCACACGACGAGATGAAATCCGGACTGGAGCAGAAAATAGAAGCCGGACTGGAAGAAATGAAATCCGGACTGGAGGAAAAAATACAGAAAAATCAAGAAAATATGGAGAAGAGAGTGTCGATACTAGAAGAAAGCCAAGCAAGAAACGTGAAAGAGTTGCGTGAAGAATTTGAGAATAAAATTGAGGAAAAACTTGACTCTCTAGTGAAGATGGGAAAATTACCTGAAAACATCAAGTTGTCGTCACGCCGCCCAACAGTGAAACTAACGACCTATGATGGAAAGACTCCCTGAGAAGCTTACAAGACCCAATTCTTGATCGTCGCCAAAGCCAATGGTTGGAGCGAGTCCGAGAAAGCGGACCAACTGGCCGCTTCCCTTAGCGGAGACGCAATTAATGTACTACAAACCATCGGGGCTACAAAGATAGGAGATTTTGACGCACTTGCAAGTGCCCTGGAGATGAAATTCGGAGAGAAGTGCCAGAAAGAATATAGTAGAATCCAACTTAAGTCAAGGATGCAGAAATCTGGCGAGACCCTGCAAGAGCTGGCTTCGGACATAGGTAGGCTGTGTCATCTAGCCTACATGGACCACCTTGATAATGTCCGAGAAGAAATGGCGGTGCGTCATTTTATTGAAGCCATCCGTGATCCAGAAACATAAAAGTCACTTATGTTGGAGGATTATTAGGATTTGAAGTCTGCTCTGGTGTTCGCAATGAAGTTAGAGGCAGCCCAGCGGGCCGTGAGAAAAGATCGGCATGCTGTTAGAGCGGTCACAGTCCAAGAGGAAGCTGACAAAGACACAGAGAGCGTCGAGAACAGGTTGAAGAGAATTGAAGATCTCATAGAACGAAAATTAAGATCCGATAGAACGAAAGATGGCCCAAAGAAAGTGAAATGCTGGAAGTGTGGCGTCGAAGGCCATGTACAAAAGCATTGTGGTCGAAAGTCTCATAACCAGCAAGAGAACTCTAAGAACATGAAAGAGGGAAACTAGGAGGTGGCCATCTCGCAGGGCGGAGGTTGCCAGATAGTAAAAAGCCCCACCTAAAAGTCTTGCAGATTTCATCAGTGAATGGCGGCAGTAATGGACTCTTCGTACTTGGATACGTTAATGGTTCCCCATGCCACATGGTGATTGATACTGGAGCGAACGTAACCATCATAAGGACGGATCTGGCCAAGAAATTAAACTTGAAGATTTTCTGTACTCCGCCCTCGCTGACCCTCCAGACTGTGACAGGTGACAAGATCGAAGTGGGCGGAAAAGCGCAAGTAGAAATCACGTTTGGAAATGCCAGATACGACCATGTGGTATATGTCGCCAATATTACAGACTCTTTTATTCTCGGACTCGACTTTTTAAAATCGCACAAATTTAACTTGAACTTTAAGAATAATGAGCTTCGTTCAGACTCAGAAGAAATAGCTGCGTTCGATATTAAAAATGAAACTATTTTACCTGTTCAGCAAATAATAGCCCAGACTGATATCATTCTACCTCCCAGAACTGATTCAATAATTTCTGGAACAGTAAAAGAAAGCAATAAATTCCGTTTTGGATTAATCGAACACCCAAACAATAGTGATTCCGTCAGAGGAGTACTTGTGGGAGCAACACTTGTGGAGATGTCGAGAACAGAAATTCCAGTTAGAGTAATAAATGTGACGGACAAGTCGAAGGTGATAAAGAAAAATGAAGTGTTGGCGGCATGCACTCCTGTTACCTGCATTAATAAGAACATCAGCCAAACGACAGCTAAATCTTCCGAGTGCCTGACGAAGGAATTAATACAAGACGTGGAGTTAACGGCAGAACAGAGAAGCGCTGCGGAGAAAGTAATAGCTGAATTTGAAGACCTATTCTCCCGAACTTCGGGTGACTTTGGCCGTACGAGCTTAACTCAACATAGGATAGATACAGGCAGCCATTCTCCCATCAAGCAACATCCTAGGCGGCTGCCGTTTGCTAAGCAAGAAGAGGTGAGCAGACTTTTAGAGGAGATGCAGCGTGATGACGTCATCGAGTCATCGACTAGTCCCTGGGCCTCGCCAATTGTTTTGGTCCGAAAGAAGGATGGTTCCACCCGGTTCTGTGTTGACTACAGACATCTGAATGACATTACCAAGAAATACAGCTACCCTCTTCCCAGGATAGACGACACTTTGGACACTTTATCGGGAAACGAATGCTTTTCCACTCTGGATCAGAAAAGTGGTTACTGGCAAGTGGAAATTCATCCCGACGACCGTGAAAAGACTGCGTTCACCACGGGACAAGGATTATGGCAATTCAAAGTTATGCCTTTTGGACTCGGCAACGCTGCTACATTCGAGCGACTAATGGAGACAGTGTTGAGAGGACTTTCCTACGAAGCATGTTTCGTTTATTTGGACGATATCATCATCGTCGGAAGGACTTTCGAAGAGCATCTCGAGAACATTCGAAAGGTACTGCAGAAATTAAAAGAGGCAAACTTGAAACTAAGTCCATCGAAGTGCAATTTGTTTCGTCGGGAAGTACGTTACCTCGGGCACATAATATCCGCCGACGGAGTCCGAACCGATCCCGAAAAGACGTCCGCAGTCCAGAACTGGAGTCGTCCCGAGAAAGTCCATGACTTAGGAAGTGTTCTCGGTCTGTGTACTTACTATCGAAAATTCGTGAAGGGCTTTTCTCAAATTGCAAGACCTCTTCACAAATTGACCGAGACTGGACAGAAATTTCTATGGACTGAGGAATGTGAGGACGCATTCAACGAACTGAAGACGGCTTTAACATCTTCGCCGATCCTGTCGTATCCTCACCCTGGCAAGCCATTTATCCTGGGCACAGACGCAAGTAAGGAGAGTGTTGGAGCAGTTTTGTCCCAAGAGATAGATGGCCAAGAACACGTCATTGCTTACTGGAGCAAAGCCTTTCAAAGGCAGAACGTAACTATTGTGTTACGAGAAAGGAACTTCTTGCTATCATTAAAGCCGTGGAGCACTTCCATCATTACCTGTACGGCCGAAAGTTCCTGCTCCGAACGGACCATGCCTCTTTAACCTGGCTTCTAAATTTCAAGAATCCAGAGGGCCAAATAGCCAGGTGGATACAGCGATTACAAGAATATGACATCCAGATACGTCATCGGAAAAGAGCATCTCATGGAAGTGCAGATGCTTTGTCCGGCCCTGTATAGACAGCTGTCGCTATTGCTCCAGGGCAGAGATAAATTACCTCTGAAACATCCCGTTGTCCGCCAAGTTACATCATCGGCACCATCTCAAGATCCCTGGAGTGACGAAAATGTTCGGGCGGACCAATTAGCAGACAGCGACATCAAACCTACTGTGGAATTTATGGAAAAATCCAGCGCTAAGCCCAGTTGGCAAGAAATATCATCTTACAGTCCGGCAACAAAACAGTACTGGGCTGTATGGGATTCGCTTCGAATGAGGAATGGAGTTCTGTATCGTAAATGGGAGTTGAAGGACGGCAAGATGCTCCAATGGCAGTTAGTACTCCCTCGTTCGAGGATTCCGAAGGTTCTAGAAGAACTTCATAATGGCTACACTGGAGGCCATTTTGGTGTAATGAAGACCCTGCAGAAAGTTCGCCAGCGCTTCTACTGGGTTAGGGCTCGACGCGACGTCGAAAAGTGGTGTCAAGCTTGTGACGCCTGTGCCGCCCGTAAAGGCCCGAAGAAACGAAGCCGTGGAAGACTACATCGTTATAATGTAGGAGCGCCTTTTGAGAGGATTGCCCTCGACATCCTGGGACCTCTTCCGCGAACTTCGGATGGCAACAAATACATCCTAGTTGTCATGGACTACTTCTCTAAATAGCCCGAAGCGTTTCCTATTCCCGATCAAGAAGCTACGACCGTAGCAGAGGTACTGGTGCAAGAATGGATTTCCAGATATGGAACCCCTCTGCAACTTCATTCCGACCAAGGAACAAACTTTACCTCTGCAGTCTTTAAAGGACTATGCCAACTTCTCGGAATGGACAAAACCCAGACTACGCCTTTACACCCACAATCCGACGGCATGGTGGAGAGGTTCAATCGCGCAATTTTAAACAACCTCTCGCTTCTGGTATGTAGGAATCAAGAGGACTGGCACAAGAAACTCCCCTTCTTCCTGCTGGCCTATAGGAGCGTCGTCCATGAGACTACCGGCTTCACACCTTCCCAGATGCTGTTCGGCAGAGATCTTCGTCTTCCCGCCGATCTAGTGTTCGGCCGCCCTCCAGATGCGCCTTCATCGCCAGAGGAGTACGTGGAAAACCTTCGGGCACGGTTTGAAGATGTGCATCATTTTGCTCGGGAGCGGATCAACCTGAACACGGAAAAGATGAAGACTCGCTACGACACGAAGGCTACGGGACACGAGTTCAACGCAGGTGACAAAGTTTGGCTATGGAATCCTACTCGACGGAAAGGCCTGTCTCCCAAGCTGCAACCGCCTTGGGACGGTCCTTACACAGTCCTAAACCGGCTGAATGACGTCATCGTACGGATTCGTAAGTCACCAAACTCGAAGCCAAGAGTTGTACATTACGATCGGCTAGCCATCTACCACGGTTGTAATTAGTTATTTGAATATCAGACCATGGTCACTAAGGCGTAATTCCTCCTTTCTTTTAACTGTAATTTCTTTCCTGTCTTTCTCTTCTCTTCCTCTTCCTTCAACTCTCTTTCACTCACTACTTACGCCATGTTTAGTGTACATATTTGTAATATATTAGTTTTCATTAATGCGTATTTGTTTATTATGTTTATGATTTATTACAGTGTAATTATTTATTATGTTGATTATTTATTTATTAATGTGTATTTGCTTATTGTGCTATTGATTACTTGCTTGTATTATGTTGTTAAGATCTTGTTAAGTGTTATACAGTGTAGGTACTTGTGTGACCTCCTAACTAGGGATTGTACTGCCCGGGACGTGCAGTCCTTGGGAAGGGGGGCAATGTTACGAATTTTCTGGGCAACCCGCTGCTCTGTGGCTTAAAATGGTTTAAAATTCGTATTCTACGCTTCAAATAGATAAATTTTGCTTTTTGTTGCATCAAAATCGGCCAATTAGAACCGGAGATATGGAGGTTTCGGTTTGCCATTGTTTTTCGATGGAGGTTCTAGAAATCTCGAGAAATATTAGTCCTAGAGCTTAGATCTCTTCACTTTTGAGGACTTATTTTTGGCGCCAAATTTGACGATATTTCGCCAAAAGTCGCCAAGCTTGGCGACTTTTTGGTCATTTGGCGCGTTTTTCCCAATGGGGCCTGGAAGTTCCTTTTCCTGCATTAAAAACGCATAATAACCTAACATTTATCTTCTATGAAATAATCAAAATTCACGCTTTATGTAGAATCCTCGAGAAATTGACTTCTTTAAGCTGCTCGCAGCTTCTGCCTCGGATATATATAGAACCGCGCATTGCCCCGAAAGTTCAGTGGGAGTTGAATGCTCAATGTGTGAAGAGCTGTCAGTGAGAGTACGCTGCTTTGTGAATTGATAGTGCTATAGAAGCCGTGTTTTAGCTTGCTTTACGAAGCTGTTTTCAAAGTGCTGTGTTTAAATTCTTCATTGCTGTATCTTAAGGGATTGTGTACGATATCTCTTGAATATTTTCACTGAATTCTTGCCTGTGAAAGTGACTTATTTTGTGTGAGAAATACAGCATTTGTGAGAGCTTCTGATCTAAGCGGATTGTTAAAAGCACGTTACTGCTAGAGTGTGCTTGTGAATTGTGTACAGCTGATTGTTCTACGAAGTTCTAGAAAGTTTGTGTTCCATCCTGACAAGTTTGTGTTCCATCCTGACAAGTGACTTTTTACTTGAACTTTTTACACCAACTGGACTTTAGAACGACGAACCCCAGGAGTAGCAGAGTAATTCCGCAACAATATATATATATGTATACGAGGGTTGCTATTTATATTTCTGGCCTAATAATGAAACAACAAATATTTATGATCGAAATAGGTTTTATTGTTTTTCAAAATATTCTCCATGAAGATCAATGCACTTTTGTATGAGTTTAAACCAATTTTCGAAGCACTTTTCTCACCCCAATTGAGGTAACTGCAAAACATGCGTTTTGAATGCATCAACCGATTCTTCGGGTGTCCAAAATCGTTGTAATTTATTTTTAATCCACGTAATTTATTTTTGAAGTATGGGAATAAAAAAAAGTCATTGGGTACCAAATAAAGGCTGCACAGTGGATGACCCATCAATTCGATATTTTGGCATTTCAGAAAACCCTTTGATTGAGTCGATGTGTTAGAACTCGAATTGTCATGATGAAGAATTATGCTTTAATTATGGTCCCTTCTTCTGCTTTTTTCGAATTTCTCCGGCGACTTCTGGCAAACAAATAGTCGTGTACCATTCAGAATTGACCGTCCTGCGTTGCTCTAACGTCAGTGTCGCCATGTGACCGGTAATGCCGAAGAAACAGGCAACCATTTATTTCTATGTGCTTCTTGCTCGAACAAATTTTGTTGGATTTTGCTCGTCTTGGAAGACCCATCTGCAGTCGATTGCTGTTTTGTTTCCGGCTCATATGCATAGATCCATGATTCATCACCTGTGTAGATGTTATACACAGCCTTTGATGCACCTTGATTGTATTTTGTCAGCATTTCCTTGCACCAATCGATAACAGCCTTCTTTTGAGCGTTTTCCGGATTATGCGGGATCCAACGCGAACAAATCTTTTTTACGGTCAAATGTTCTTGTAATGTCTTATTGATGCTTGTCATACTAATGTCCAAAGACACCTCAATCTCATGGTATGTCACATGACGATCTTGCTTAATCAGTTCTCGCACAGCAACGGTATTTTCTGGCACAACAACCGATTTTGGGCGACCTGCACGGAATTCTTCCTGGATTGAACACTGACCACGATTAAATTCATTATACCAGCTTTTTCACAGTGCTGTAGGATGGTGCTTCATCGCTGTATAAAGATTTAAGTTCATCGAAACACTCGTGTCTTGACAATCCACGTCAAAAGTTATGAAAAATAATTGCACGAAAATGTTCACGACTCAACTCCATTTTTCTTAACGAGATGAATTTTTAAATTTCCTGTAAACAACACAAATCAAGCTGAAATGGCAAATCGTTCGGAAGAATCTATATTTAAAAATATCAAATTTTCGATTTAAATCATCTGCGATCGCCTAGCCATGCTTTCTGTTGCCAAGGCCAGAAATATAAATAGCAACCTACGTATGTGTGTGTGTGTGTGTGTGTTACGGCCAAAGCCCGAAATCGGCCTGTTCGCGAACTGGCCGGGCAAATCGCGTTTTGGCCAACGTTGCTGTAAACTTACCGGCCAATGTCTGATCTTTTCTTGATTTAGGGCTTTGGCCGGCCGATTCGCGAAGTGGCTTGGGACGATCGGCCAAAGTAGGAAGAAAGAAATCAAGAGCAGATTGTTTTACACACTGTTAAAAATGAAGTATTTAAAAATTAGTACTTCTGTGTACTGTTTTATTTTCTTTCTTTTTTTAAAAGTACAATTGTTTTAGAAACGAGTTGAAATATAAGTGACATCTCTGAGTTAAACATAAGCTTGTAATATATAAAAATATGATCTCGTGTTATTCTGTTCTCATATTAAAGCCATAATACAAATTATTCAGTGAGCGTATACGCTGAAAGAGCGATATAGCGTGAAGAATGTTGGATTTGGGCCCTTCAAAATGACGAATTATATCTTGAGCAAATGCGTTGCGTAACTTGTATGAATACAAAGGCAAATTGAGTACTCCATTTTTCAACTACCTTTAAGGGGTATCCTTAGTCTTTTTCTGCTCATAGATTTAATGCTAAAGATCCCAGATCACATTGTCTCTCGAAATATCGCTTCAAAAACTATGAAACTTTTTGCAAAGGCAAATAGATACCACTCAGTCTACCATTATCACTTCGGGCTTTGGCCAAGGATTCCCAGTCACTTCGCGAAATGGCCAGCCAAAGTATACAATATTAATTGAAAGTACTTCGGACTTTGGCCAAAACGCGAAACTCGCTATCGCCACAGTGGCTGGAGACAGTTCCCAGTTTTATTTGTACAGTGGAACCTGTCTGATGGGACTACCCTTGCGAAGACCAAAACCGGTCTCCTTAAAAAGACAGTCACCTTACAAAAGTACTAAAATGTGATGGTTGTAAAGCGAAATTACATAAGATTAGTCACTATAGACAGACGATCTCTTTACCAAGGTAGTCACTTTAGCATTTACCATTGTATTTGATTGGATGACGGGACTCTGATACGGGGGGAGGGATCTTCCGTTGCTCTCTTCATCTTGTAGGGGACGGGGTTTGCGGTTTAGTGCAGAAATCTTTTAGCGGTGGGCCCCGAATGGCCATTAAAAAGTCGTAAAATTCGCTACGAGAATGCCCTCTTACCCACTGCAGTCACGTTAGACGCAGCGGCAATCAGCATCGGCCTTAAGTAATGCTGAAGCATAGACGAACAATCCAACTCTCCCCAATTTTTACAGCTTTCATTCTTTCAACTGCTCTCATAAGTTGTCGACACCACCCAGACGTATTGTTACAAATCCTCATAATAAAAGTAAAATATATTCTAAAATATCAGACAACCTGAGTGCCTGGCAGTGTATAGGTGGTCTGGTTTTAAAAAAGAAAGGTCAAATCGTAAATAGCAAACAATAGCGATAATATTTGTAAATAACAATTGAGTTTGGTTTACTACAGTCCTCGCAGAAAAGGATGGAAATTACTTAATCTGGAAAACTTAATGCCATCCTAAAGTGCGAAAATGTATGTTGTGAATACTGTATATTGCTCGGTGGCTGTGAAATGGGTTCAATAATGCATTCAACAATTATACTTTGTACACACTAAAATGTTGATGGGAAGGGCCCGCGAACAACAACATGAATAAAAGTCGTTGCTGATTAGCCACGTCTCGTCGTTACTACAGGAGTTAAGGAAACATTCTTCTGGCGAATTTTACGACTTTGTTATGACCAGTCGGGATCTGCCAACAAGAGATTAATGTGTTAAACTGAAAACCCCGTCCCCCCACACAAAGGAGAGAGCAACGGTACATTTTTTCCCCGTATCAGTCCCGTCGTCCATTGAAACGCATAGAAAACGTAGCTTATGAGCATCGGCCTTAACTTGATCGGTATAGGGGGCACGACAACTCTGCCGCCCCCTTCCCGTACCCACAGAATTCAACGGACGTAGAAGAGAAATGAGTATGGAGATTCCGACCGCAACACGTACGGTAGGACGGTAGGAAGGAGGGGAGAGATTTCCTACTGGTGGGCGTTTTCCGTTTTCCAGATCTCCCTTCGGGTCGCGTATAGACAGCTGTCACGATGTATCGATCATTTATCACTAAAGGACTAGAAAAGCGCTCTTCGCCGCAAAAAGTGCATGGAATTAGAGGGATGAAGAAAGAAATATACATGTATTTTAGACATTTACGGTTTTATACTTTTTGGATCAAATTAATAGTAGTAGCATGATTATTATTATTATTTTTTTCTATAGTGATACACTGTGACACATTTTAGATCTTGAGATAAAACTCAATTTCTATTCATAGATTTTTGAGGAAAGGTAAAAATTTGACTGTTTTTTTTTTTTTTTTTTTTTTTTAAATGGAGCATTTCCCTATGCGCAGGAAAAATCAAATTTAAAATACACGTATACTTACAGTTAAACATACTTAAAATTGCAAATGAAGTGAAATATGTTTTTTACAGAATGAAGGATTTTTTTAAAAAATAAGTACATATCTAGTATTTTTTTTTTTTTTTTTTTGGTTTCAAATTGTAATTTAAAAGGTCATGATTACATATGTATATTAATACATACGATTGTAAACATTTTAAACGTTTTTCTCGTCCAGATTTAATATTAATCCCTTTATATTAACACCAGTTACAACTTGGAAAGTTTCATTAAAATAAGACACATAGAGAGAAATTTGGTTGTTATAGACAGTTTATGAAAAATTCTTTTTGAGTAAGCACGGTTTAAAGTTACCTTACTGTTTTTAGCATAAGTTTCAGTAACCTAAGTTTAATGTGTACTTTTTATCTTTTTTTAAAATAAGAACTCATTTATTTGTAACTTAGTTTGTCAGGATTGTATTTGTAAGGCGCGCTCACTTGAGCAGATTAATTTATCTTACAAATCTGCCCTTTTTTTTTAACACAAACCATAATTTTTAAAATTTTAATTTTGAAATATTCCACTTTCTTGTTTCTGACGCTTTTTTATTTTAAAATTTTCATTAAATAAATTGCACATACTATATGATTGTAAAACTTATTTTATTTCATTATGTACATTCATAATCACTTTTAAATATTTTACTGTAAAAAATAATATACAATTGTTTTCAAATGCAGGATCATTTTGCCCGTGGGTGCGCGTAAATTGATCTTTACATTCCTTTCCAAAATTCTGCCCCCCCCCTCCCCCTTATTCGGTTGGAGTTTGAAATATTATTAAAGAATGTTTGTCATGCAAAATATTATTACAAAAAAAAACAAGCGTTTATTTAACATTCATGAGATTTAATAAAATCTCACTCAACAAAAATCAGCTAATAGCAAGCTTTCTTCTTCTGTTTTTCTACGCTTCGCTCGGCAACTTTGAACGCAGCAGACTTCACCAGGCATATTTACAGTATTCCAGCTTCCTCAGTCGTCAATGGCCCACGTCAATATGTTGGATTATGTCTACAGCAGTATGTGTATGTAAACTCTTGCTTGAACTTGAAGGTCTCCTTTTTAACAACTCGAAAACGTATTGTACGGCCATCCCATTGTGTTGAAGTCAGGGTCGGACTGGCCTATCTGCCCATCTGCCCGCGGACAGATGCGCCCTCTTTGTGGATCCTTTATTGCGCCCACAATGCAAGGTTCCTGCAACTTGCAGGTTCCAATAAGAAATTTCACTCTCTGTGTTTTTCTGACACATGTCGGCTGCAAATTATTCGTTATCGTTTGCTACATTTCCGAGGTGCACTTTACCACTTTCCGCTGGTAAGGTACCCTAGAGGCATGCAATCTTGAGGAGGGGAAAGTTCGGAGTTCCCTCTTTGTGGAAAATGTTTCTTTGTAAGTTTAGGATCACCCCGCGAGGAACAGAATGAATCATTGTGCGCCCCCTGTACCCCCCCCCCTTGTATTCCCCCTTGCTGCTCTGTCCAACTTCTGGGGACGCCTATTTGGTATCTCTATTTGCTGTTCTGTTCTTTTCAAATTTTGGACATTTTGCCCCCTTACTTCCACTTTCAGTTTGTCGCTTCATTCTTTTTAAGTTTCAGCGTTCTGGCTGCTTCTCACTTTTATTTTCAACATCCCGCAAGCAGTGTCTCTCTGCCCCTGCCTTGTTACTCCACTGACTCCGTGGCGCTCATATCAGTGCTTGCAGACAGAGGGTGCTGACAGTGGGCTTTTAAAAACTTTACTACAGAAACGGTGAAAAAAGTTTCCGTTTCAAGAGCGGAGACGTGGGGGGGGGGGGGGCGTAAGGGCGCGCACCTAACATTGTAGGCCAGATTGTCGACTATCAGGGTAGCAAACCCCTGGTAGACGCCTATTGGAGACTTTATATTATTTCTCTTCTTAGAAAATGTCTTGGCGGGGGAGGAAAATTTAAATTTTGCCAGGGTCACTCAAGACCCTAGCTATTACTCTCCGGGCACCCCTTTTCAACGGGAGAAATATATTTACACTAGATAAAAGGGCTTTTTGATTATGATGACATATTTTTAGCAATTCTGAATTCAGATATTCAAGCTTTGAGCTTTGCCTGAAATAAAATTTTTACATCCGTCCTTGTTCGATATGTTATTAAAACACTTAATATATCTATGACTAGAGAGGTCCTGTTCCCCTATGTAGGCAACCATGATGCATTCGTTCATTTATTTTTCTTAAAATATTTATTAAAAAATTAATTTTAATCTATTACATTTCAAAGAAGAAAATGTACACAAAATAAGAAACTGTAGATTTGAGTATCTGCGCCCTTTAATCTTCCAAATTTTGAGACAAAGATGTATATAGGTTAAGAAATACCCGTTTACTTAAGGAAATAAATGCAGCACACCACTACCTCATGTGTATTTACAAACACACAATAAATATAAGCAACATCGTAGCAACAAGCTGGTAAAGTTAGAGGCTGCCAGGGGAGCGCATTTTGCAGGTCCACAACCTATAGGCTTCTGGGAGATTTCTAAAAAATAATTCTTGTAGGGGAAAAAATTCATAACGGCATCGTATATAGAATGCACGTTAAAAGCGTTGTTCGAATATTTCCTCGTCGATCACTACCAATATTTCTTTCGATAAGGGTACAAAATTAGGCGGGAGATTGAAGAAATCTGACGTGAGTTGTCCTCTCCTGGTCCTGGCAAACAAACACTTTTACAGAGGGGAGGGGGACTTATAGGGTTTGTCCGTAATGAGACTACTTTGAAGCTCTATATCTTGCTGAAAAGAATTTATTAAGCGAATTTGTACACATTATTAAAAATCTTCAAAATAGTCTCCCTGGACGTCGATACACCGTTGTCCAGTCGATTCCCACGCTGTAAAGGCCCCCTGGAAGTCTGCTGCCGTAACATTTTTCAGAGACTCTGGGACAACCCGTTGTATGGCGGGAACATCTCGAAACGGTGACCTTTCAGACTGCTCTTGAATCCTGAAACAGGAAAAGTCTGACGGACTCACATTGGAGATATACGGTGGCTGTGGCTAGGTTGCGATCCCTATCCGGGACAAGTTACGTACTTATCCGGGACAAGTACGTCTTTGTAGGCGGTCACAGCAAAGACGGTGTGGACTGGAGTGCTGTCGTGGTGGAATTTACAGCGATCAACAATCTCCGGTCGTTTCAGTTTGACGGCTCTGTTCAGGCACGCAAGGATATCTTTGTAGAAAACCGCGTTGACCATTTGTCCAGGAGGTAAAAATTCTTTGTGGACCATACCATGTTTGTCAAAAAAGACAATGATCATTATCTTTGAGTGCATCCAGTTGTCAAACTTCAGTTAGATTGTCTTTTTAATTAAAATTATTAAATGCATTCGACATTGTTTTCTCCTCTTCCTTAAGTTATACATATCCAAGACCATGAAAATTTTGTGTACTTTTACGAAGTCAGTTCTTATGTAAAGTTCATTTAACATTATACATGTTGCTGTTCAAAATTGTAAATAAATTATTTAACCAAGTAATAAAAATTATTTTAATCATACCTGCATTTTCAATAAGCGTGTGCGTATGGGTCAGTTACATCAACTGTGATTAATCGATAATAACAGGACTTGGAAAACTATTCGACGATGTAAACATCTTTAGGTTATCATACAGATTAAAAAAAAAATATTCTTTAAAGACATTCTTTTTTAAAAGTTACAGGATCTTTGGAATGCTTTAAAATAAACCAATGATGCTATACGCTGGGAAAATTAATAGTGCTTTTTCACAAACAGCACCAAGCACTTTTGTTATTTAAAACTTATATTTTCATAAAATTAAAATAAAGTGCAAACCTTGCAGTATTAAATGGGTTGAGGTGCCATTCACGTACAGAGTTTTTCTTGAACCGTTCATAAATGTTACTGGTTGATCGTCTGTAATGGTTGGTAACTACGATTTGGGATCTGAATATTTTCGAGTCTCTGTAACTGAATGTTTAAAAATCTGTTCAAAATTTACATTTTTTTTTCAAAGTACAACCTTAACAAAAAGACTGAAAGAAAAGTAAGCTCTTTCTAAAATGATAAATAATTTAACGTTCAATAAAACTGCATTACAACTCGACGATTGATTAGAAATGTTAGATTAACAAGGAAATTGATTTGTTCACCTCCCTCCTCCTTAATCGGACAAGATTTTTTTTTCTCCATTTTTCTCCTAAAATTGAAAATTTTCATTAATTGTGGTATGTATTAATGAAAATAATATGAAAAGAGTTTTTTCAAAGCTGCTTTAGCAAACTTTGTGCTTTAGCAAACAAATAAATAAGAATACAATCAAATGCAATAAACAATATATAAACAAGAAAAACGTAAACGATGTATGGATTTGCCTAAATAAAAAATATTAAAATATAGACTGTTGTTTCTAGTCTAAACAGGAGATTCATCAACAGAGAACTTGTTTGTTTATTATTTATGGCAAAGTTACACGAGGGCTATCTGCCTAAAGCGGGGGAGATGCGTTGGGTAGAGGACTTTCTAAGGGGTTATAACGCGTATTCATGTTACATCTGGAGAAAAACACCCAAAACTTCAGATTATTAGATTGACGACCGCTCGAGAGACCAGACTTGGACCTCCACTTCAGCTATCTCCCAGTGTTTTAGTGGCTTTATCGCTCATCCACTGGTTGGCAAGATAAAGTAGAATCTCGCTTATAAATAATGTTACTGCTGTATAGCAAATCTTAAAGCAAATTAATTTTGTGTTGGCTGGCAAAAGTTGACTTTCCGAGTCAAAATCAACATATTTTCAGATTTCTTCAACATACAGTTATCGACAGAGTTAGATATTCGAATTAGCGGCATTTTGACTTTAAAAAGGTTTGTGTGGCTACAATCAGTGACAAATTAATGCAATTTTGTGGGTTGGGGCAGCTAGTTGAAATTTATGTCAATTTTATGAAAGTAAAATAGGATCTCTTGTATTTGTTGTGTGTAATTTCTTTTTTCTAAATACTTTCGGTGGCGGTCATTAACCCCTTACATTTTAATCCGTCAGTGACTATAATTTATACACTTCAGAAGTGCGCCCTTTAAAAAATCCAAGGTCTGCGCCCCATTAAAGCTGCCAGTCCGACCCTGGTTGAAGTGCAACTGTTTATGTCGGCATCCTTTGCTGGCATTCAACATCGCAGGGCGCAATAATTACACTAGTGTACTGGTCTTACCATACTACTTTAATGATTTTTATACACAATAGGCTTTTATAAGCTCGTCTTTGCACGTTCGTGTGTGCCTGCAACATATTACCCTTTACTTAGGTTGTCATATGACTAATGATCGCTTTCAAGTACTTGTTAAACATCTTTGCCGTGTGTTAGTTGTTTGACAAACGACTACGACTCTTTTGCACATAGCACGTTTGCACCATAGATCTTCTGTTCTATGGTTTGCACTAAAATGGCACTTTTTTTTATGAATACATGGGATGCACTTAATAGAGTATAGTGGATTTTTCCGTTTGGCTTGTCTACTTAAAAGTAATTGAAAGAGTATTCACAAAAGCAGCGGTAGAGTTGAAAGGAGTAACTTATCTGATTCTTTCGATTTATTCTGATCGTTCGGCGTTCTTGAAATAAATATTTTTCAGGCATTGCAATATTACAAAACAGCTTTAAGCACATGAAGACTTCCCTTTCAAAGCTACGACTTCACTGTTTTGCAGTTTTTAATTTCTAGCTATTTCACTCGCGTAACTTAAATCTCTGAAGAATGTCGTTGGCAGGTATGATCCTCACCGTACAAGAAATTGCTAACAAAGTGTGTTCCACATAAATTTATTAGTAAAAACAAAAGTTTTGAAGAAAAAATATAATTTTAATTTTATTATTCTGTCATCGGCTATAAATTACGTCGATAATGAATCAGTTTATAGAAACTACAGCATAAATTTTTCAATGAATAATATTTTAAAGACCTGTCATCTGATAAAAGACCTTGCATCACAATTTTTCATAGGACCACTCAAAATGTAGCAAAGAAATGTAATAAGAATGTCCTAGGAAAAGGGAGCAGAAACGTTTTTCAATCTACATGGTAGATTTTGGATTGTGTGTGATTAAGGCAAAATTGCGCGAAGGGTATCTGCCTAAGATGGAGGCTGCCTTGGTAGGAGGACTTTCTAAGGCGTTCTAACGCGTATTCACATTACATTTGGAGAAAACCTACCTAAACTCCAGACCGTTTGATTGACGACCGCGCGATGGGACCAGAACCCAGGACCTTCACACTTCGGTCGGCTACCATTTCAGTGGTATAACCACTGTGCCATGGTGAGGCTCATATATGGTAGAAAATATAAACTATTTCCATTTCTCTCACACCTTTTTTAAAAATGTAATTAAGGGTTGTTATAGCTCAGCGTTTCAGAGACAAGACACTTGTATCAAAGACCCATGTCCGGAAGCAAAGGTAGAAAATAAGGGGAAAATCGTAACCATTGCGTATTTGCGAAAATTGAAGTGAACAGGTTCTAGTTTATAAGACGCCAAATTATAATAAATAAAATTACAATCAATAGCAGGGCTGGAAAAGTCTATTGCAGACGTTCCCGGGCATGTGAAATTTCAGCCGGGCTTGTGTTTCTTTTTCCATTTGCCCGACTGGGCGTGTAAAAAAATCGACTGTGGGAAATTCATAATTTATTTTTTTTAATTATGTATATTTTTTAATGCCATCAATTTTTCAAATTTTGGTACAGAAAAAATAAATGTCCGTTTCTATTTCTGTGATTTTATCACTGTCCTACTGGCAATCCTAAGAAAAATTACCTTTTAAGTTTAAAAATTTGTAAATTTTGATATCAATTTATGAAAAATAATAGTAATAATAATAATTGTTATGTTTCATAGCGATAGCATTAACATCTTCACTCATGTAATAATCGCATTTTTTTGCCAGTTTTTCATGGTGAAAGTCTAGGTGCGACAATTATGAGGGGAAAATCTAGTACATAATATTGGAACTCTAAAGCTATTTTTTCTGCTTCAAAATTATGTGAGGGCGACTACGGTATAGCCACACATTTTTCAGCTAAACAGCACAGTGTCGTCAGGCCATTATTCAGAGCAAACTTAACGTTTGTGCTTGTCAAAAGTAGCGATTTTTGTTGATCGCGCGGCAACTAATAGAGCTGATTTTCAGTTGGAACATATAAAAGGAAATAACTTTCTTAGTGGAGCAAAGTGAAGATCTCACTATAAATATAATGAGCAGATGTTCTTTATTTTCGAGGACGCCTTGAATACTGAAAGCAAATATTTAAATACGAGGAACACTATGAATAGTAATTGTTCCTTCAATGAAAACAAAACTGTTTCGTCTATAAAAAACTTTACTGTAATAGAATACTGTATTGCACTAGTTTCTGCTTTTATTTGACTTTTAAAAATTAACTAGCTGCCCCAAAATAGAAATTTTGGTCACGTTACTATAAATAAATGCTATGATATAAACATTAGGGTGATAAATACAAAAATATTCGGCAGCATTTTATTTGAAAAATATGTAGTGAAATTTACGATCGAAAATTAAAAAATATGATTGAAATATTTATTATCCTACATAAATATTATCATCGAGCTACGCCATTTCACTTTGCATCTTACTTAAATAATCTTTTTTTTTTTTTTTTCCTCCTCCTCAGCTGGATCTGCGAACTCAAACGCACGTAATCGCCATCAATCATACCAGCAAGGTTGAAAGCCTTGAAAGCTATTTGCTGAACAAGCTGTCACTCAAACTACGCAAAGAGGCTTTACCGCCAATTAACCCAGTCCGCAACTCGAGGATGGGAATTACGAATCACATGACCTGCTGGTCGAAGCAAAGCATGGCGATTTCCGTTCTACTTCCCCTATTATACTTCTATGCCCGTACCCAAGTTTTCTTTCGACGCTCTTTGCAGCAGATGACATACTTAGTTGTGATATACCATGTCTAATTATACATTGGGAGAAAAAGTATTGGGAAATCAACGTATCATCTTAATGAAAAACGGACACCCCCCCCCCCCACCAGATGGTTTCTCCGGATCCGCTCCTGCGCTCATGGCAGAGTTTCAGACAACTCCGCTCAGCGCCGGCGCAATGTTATGCGGCGCCTGCCTGCAAATTAGTTGAAATTCCCCCCCCCCCTCGCCGAATTAATTTTTGTGTAGGAGAAACAAGCTTTGAAGAGAGCCTTTGCTGAATTTTTTTCAACAAGTTATCGAGAAAAATTTATTTTTCTGCATTTCACATTTGCAAATTTTTCTATAATCTCTTTTGCATCTATCTGTTGACAGATTTCATTTTCAATGGCAATCACAGCTAGATTTATGAGTCTTTCCTGTGATAAACTTGACCGTAAATATGTCTTGATCAATTTCAATTTAGAGAATAATCTTTCGGTACTAGCTGCACTAACAGGAATGCTAATTAATATTCTCAATATGATCTTCAAGTTCGGGAAGCTCAAATTAAACACAATTAAGTTCATAATATCGAATGGATCATTCAGGGGGGGTACCAGGGTCATACCAGGTGTAAAAATGTCTTTCGAAGATACTATTTCGTCATAAAGTTATTCTGCGTTAATATGCTTATTATCACCTCACTGTACAATTTTTTCTAATTTACTGCATTTTATTTTCAAAACTGCGTTATCGATTTGATAAATTTCCCAGGAAACTAAAATTACCGCAGTGATTTTCCATTGCATCAAATCTTTCACTTAATGATGCTCAATGGCGTCGCGTGGGGGGATGCGGTCCGCACCGGGTGACACCAGCAGAGGGGTGACACCAAAAAAATGCTGGTTTTAAAATTTTCAATTAATTTGAAAAAAAAAGTCTTATTTGGCGATGAAAAGGACTCCTGAGATTAGAAATAAGAGTAAATATAATGAAAGACACATGTTCTATGCACCTGTAGAAATAAAACGTGTTATTGCATCTCAACTTTTTTTTTTTCAGGTTTAGAATTTTCAGCATTTTACCAGGTTGTTCTCAACTAATGTGTTGCCATTTCATCTGTATTTTGCTCCACTTTTAACCAGGGGTGCAACTAAGAACACTTTCTCTTGCTGGGGAGAGGGGGCAGAGGATCTTGGACAAGGGGGGCGAATGAGGTGCTTGACTAAACTGGGGATGCACTAAAGATTACACAGGGCCTTGCTCAAGTCAGGGTAGTAATGTACAGCAATGTAGTGGCTGTACATTACTGCCTCGTGTGCGCACCTTGTGCAATACCTCATCTCATATAGGTGGTGTGGAAAATTGTCTAGTAATGCTTGAATGGACTGACTTACTAGTACCAGAATAATATTTTTGCAAAAATGAAATATTATGCATGTAGTGTACAAAGAAAAAATATTATACCCTCTATGTTGTTAACGATTTTGCTTATTCTTATGCAGAATTAACTTTGCCTGGCCTGTGTATATGGAGCGGGGGGGGGGCAAGGGCGGCTCCAGTGAGGGGGCCATAGGGGCCATGGCCCCCTCCGAAATTTTGTTTTACAACTTTAGATTCGCATACTTCACGATTTCACATGTTCAATTTGCATTTTTAACAATTTATAGACCTAAGTAAAAAGTTCGATAGCCCCCTCCGAGAATTTAGTCTAGAGCCGCCCTTGCGGGGGGGGTGACACCGGTTGTGCTCGCACCGGTGACACCATACTTAGCGACACCACTGATGATGCTCAAGCGATATTCAAAATTCTAAAAAGACATTGGCCCTAAACTTGTCTTCGGGAGATTGGGGGGATTCGTCAGCATGTTCGTAATCCAAGTGGCATTTCTGTTTCCTTCGTCGGGCTTCAACAGTTTTAAAGTGACTCGCCATCCACTTCACTACGTTCTTTGGCTTTCTCAAGAATACTTTTGTAATTGATGTCACTTCTATATTCTTCAATGAATATTTTTAAGTTACTTATTGCGTTTAAGGCTAGTATAACACTTAAACCCTTTCCTTGTAATTGTTTGACAGGATTTATTCTAAGCAAATCGTGACAAAGTATCAAAGAACAATTAAATTTGTAATCCTTGATTTTGGCACATTGTTCTTCATGTTGCACTTCTTTTGAAAAGCATTCACCTTCGGAAATTTCAAAAAGAACGTCATGGGTTTCTCTTAGTTGCTGTCTTAGAGGTCGAATGGCTTCAATTTTCCTTTCCCAACGAGTGTTTGAGAGGGACTTTAAGGTTAAACAGGAAATGTTTTTCAAAAGAATCACCCATTGTTTAGGAGAAGAAAATAAATTGTATGGTTCTTCAGGGCCGGCCCAAGGGGGGTGCGAATGTAGGCGATCGCCTAAGGCCCAGCGCTTATAGAGGCCCCCCTCCTGGGCCATTTTATTGCTATCTCATAAGACATGATAGAGAAGAGGCCCCGCTCTTGCGCTTCGCCTGGGACCCCGCACGCCCCTCGGGCCGTCTCTGGGTTCTTGAATTGTCGAAAAAAACCTTCTGTATCTGCATTCACCTTTACAGCATCGTTAATCATTAAATTTACGCTATGAGTGGCACAAGCACGAGGATATATTTTTAATATAATATTACGAATTTTCGGGGCAACCCTATGTTCTGGGGTTTAAAATTCGTGTTCTACGTGTCAAATACAGTAGGCGCCGCTTAATATTATCGCGGATAATGTTATCATTCGTTTAATATTATCAGAATTATGAAGTCCCGAACAGACTTGCTAAAAATGTCGGTTTTTGTAATCAAATCCTTCGTTTATTGTTATCAGTTTTGCCTACCATTTTCGATTTTATTTTTCCATTTTTTTGACTACCGTTTTCGATTTTTTTTTTCCTGTATCCAAAAGTGGATGCCTTTTGTTGGCCGAAGAAGGAATTTCGAGTTTGGGCACGTGGCAGGTAGCGATTTCCTTACATTTTCCTTCCTTCCTTGCATTCAGTTTCCACAACTGATGCATCCAAAACCACGTGAACTTTCGTAGAGTGGAAAAGCAACCTACATATCCCCAGCCCAACCACATTGGCAAATGCAAATTCGAGCTATGCCATTCGTTTGTACCGGAATGTACCGAAATATTTTCGTTTGTACCGATACCAATATCGAGATACAGCGCCCCCTTTGTGGTCGGGCTGCCGTTTCCCCAGCCCGACTACAACGCAAATTGCAAATTTGAGCTATGCCATTCGTCTGTACTTCGTTTGTACCGGAATGTACCGAAATATTTGCGTTTGTCTATATATATAAAAGAGAAGAGTTTGTTTGTTTGTTTGTTCGCTATACACGTCCAGACATTTCGACGGATCTGGACCAAATTCGGCACACTGACTAAATAGGGCAAGAGAAAGCTAATGCCGTAAAAATGAAATTAATCGGATTAATTGTTTTTGAGTTATTTTATGTTTTGTAAGGTTTTTTGCCATTTTTCTCGCATTTTACGTTATCGCAGGCTAAATTTCCGCACTTACATTTGCCGATTTTTGGGAATTTTTTAAAGGAAATCCTGTTTCGAAGAAAATCTACTGCTTTTAAAAATATGCTATTTTTAAACTGTCGCATCGAAAAACCTAATGGGCAACAATTTTCCATCTTTATACCGCTGATTGAACATTTATTTCTCCCTCTTTTAAATTTCGAACCGTGCGGAAATGTTTATTAGATATTTTTATATGATTTTTTTCTGAAAAGTCACATATTAAAATGTTCTTCAGAATGCAAGTAACGAAGCTACCTAACTTTCCCCACTCGGTTGTTCAATTTCAAGGTCGTTCTTCTGACGTCAGGTGAGCAAAGGAGAGACAGGGGAGTGGGCAAGGGGAGTAGAGTGAAGAGAGAGGACAGGCGCTGCATTAGGAAATACGAATTTTTACATTCCCCCCCCCCCCCGATTCCCTCATTTAATTTTTTTAAAATAAAACTAACGAATTTTTAGAGTTTTTCCCCCGAGATAAATAATTTATTTTTTTTAAAATAAAACTATAGAGGTACATATTCCCCCCAGGAGTCTTGAAATTCCAACCTTCTGCAATTTCTTTTTATAAATGTGTGTGTGTATAGCGTGTACAGACATTCAATAAAGTATTCGACTATGAGCCAAATTTCCTATTTCAGTTTTGTTAATGATTAATCACTTTTCATGAAGAATCATGTTTTAAATATGAAATTTACGTACGAAATTTTTCTTGCACTGGAATACTTTTTTTAGAGGGTGTACAAAGTTTCATTAAAAATTATCACAAAATTAGCCACTTGATTTGTCTCCAAAACACTCTTATAGAAATATGGTCGCCTTAGTGGAGATTGAAAGAGAGAGATGGGACGGCGACCGTGCTAATCTAATCGACCAACCCTCCCCTTCGCTACGCCACTACGCGAAATTCAGGCAGACTGGTTATTATATTGATGGCTGGAAACTGTTTATTTTTTTTACGTTGGTGCGTATGCATTAGTGATAAAAGACTACATATTAGAACTCAGATAGGTAGAATGGAAGAAGCCTAGCTACGTCAAATTCTCGGTAACTCGGATCGTTGGCAAGCCCTGTGTTCATTTTTTTTTCTCTTTGCAGAGGGAAATCCCATGTCTTTTTTTATCACTGCAGCGGGAGGATTCTCATTCCAGCCTACCCACGTCCAATTTCCGGTAACCTCTGTACGCCAACAGATGCCATGTTCATTTCTTTTTCGTTGCAGTGGGAAGTCCCATGTCTCTTTTTTACCACTGCAGCGGGAGGATTCACATTCTTTCCCTTTACAATTTCATACTGACGATTGGGCTCTACTTTTTTATGAGTTGCGTAGGTATTAGCGATAAAAGACTGTTAGAACACAGACAGGTAGAAGAGGAGAAATCTAGCCACGTCCAGTTCCCGGTAGCCTCTACGCCATCGGGTGCTTTGTTCTTTTTTTTTTCTATTTTGCAGCGGAAGACCCATGTCCTTTTTTTTATCATTGCAGCGGGAAGTCCCATGTCCTTTTTTTTATCATTGCAGCGGGAGGATTCACATTCCAGCCTAGCCAAGTCCAATTCCTGGCAACCTCTGTATTCTATTAGGTGCCGTGTTCATTTTTTTTCTTTTTGGTTGCAGCGAGAAATCCCGTGTCCTTTTTTTATCATTCCAGCGGAGGATTCACATTCCTTCCCTAAACAATCTATATTTAAGGTAAATGGCATTTCTCATTCATTGCACGGGCAACGCCGGGCCATGCTGCTAGTACTCTTATAATAAGAGAGATATAGCGGTTTTTCCAGAAGCAATTTTGAGAGAACGCAAGAGTTCATCGACCGCTATCCAAAACATTGGGGTTCAGAATTTTCCCCTGTCTTTCGTAGTCTTTCGGATGTCGACCGCTGGGCTGAGGGGTGTGGTGAAGGTCGATGGGTGAAGGGGATGGGTCCAATGGGAAGAAAATCGGTTTCCCTCGTTATATCGCGATTATCAGGAGACAAGGAAAATGCACGATTCCGGTGGAAGGGGATGAAAGGAAATGATAAAATTTATAGCCTTATGCATTTAAAATATAATATAATTAATCGCATAATCTATATAAATAAAGCAATGAGTAAACTGTCCGTTAGTTTGTCTGTCTGTGTCTCGCGTAGCTCGCAGACGGGTGATCGTAGACCTGCCAAATTTTGTACGGAAATTCTCCAGCACAGGTTCCGACACACCTCGAAGCGATTGTTTCGAAATTCGAATTAGTTTAGGAGATATTGATAAAAAGCACCGTCAAAAACTCCGATTCTTGCTTTCCGCAATACCGCAATTGTAACCCCTGCAGTGAAAAAGTGAGAAATAAGCATCGAGGTTGCCATGTTTGGCGATTTTATTAAATGATTTAGACTCTTGAATTAAAAATAAAAGAATAATCATTTTTTTTTTCTGTTTAGAATATTTGTAAGGCTGTTTTTTAATTAAAATATCGTGTGCATGTGAAATCAGAGCAGGAATGAAATCTTTTATACTCAAATTAAAAATAGGATTTGGAAATTTTCCGAGACTAAAATGTGCAACTTTTTAATTTGGCAAAAATTAAATGGGTGATATGCGATTTTCAGTAGATGATTCTAGGGCTTGCCGCAATTTAATGAATGGGTACATTTAAAAACAAGCGTAGGTTATCTCTCTATTTTAAAAAAAAGTAAAGGCCGCTGCCGCACTGTCTCTGGCACTGTCAAAGCTTGTTGACCTATCTCCTCCTAAACCGTGGGGATTTGAGTTTAGACTAAGGTGCCCACAGATTCGAAAAATTCCGAGGAACCTGCTAAGTTGACTTAAATTTCGAAAATCGAATTATTTTAGAAGATATTAATAAAAAACTGAAAAAATAAACATAATGGTTGCCAGATTTGGCATAAAATCATTCATTCCTTTGCAACAAAGCGTTTCCAAATATCTAGAATCGCGTGAAATTTACAAACATGAGTTAGAATTACGCCCATTTTACGCCAAAATAAAAACTATATGAAATAAGTAACTCAAAATGTGTTACACAGAGTTGACAGTTTTCAAATAGTAAGTTCGCTTAGACAACAGGAGTTTAGAATTAGCGATTATTCGTTTTTCCAAAACAGAATAACTAATATCTTGAAAATGAAAAATAATTAAAATGCAGATTATTTTAAAGCCGGTTCGGTCCAGCTGGATTATTTGCTAGCAGTAGAAATATTTGGCGGCGTTAACTATGCCATTATAGCAGTTATAGTACACTTTGGATATTTGCTAGCGCGACGAGATGGTATAATTCGTGGTGCTAAGTACGCCAATCTGCAAACGATTATGTAAATGAAAATATGGATAACGGTTTTCCGGTAACCTTAAATGAACAGTAATTATAGGTTGTGAGCATGTGTAAATCGCCAAATAATGAAAAGTCGCCATTGGTGGCAAGCTATCCTATCTGTTCCGTAGCTTTTATTAACTTTACATGTGCGCAAGTCGCCAAATAATGAAAAATCGCCCTGGGGGGCAAATTCGCAAGATGTCCAATAAAATTACAGTAAAGTTCCGTCGATATTATCAACGGATTATGTGATGAACTAACGAACGCACCAAACTCCATGGTAATAAAACTGGAAATTTGACTCGAGCTGAAATATAAAATATGTACTTGAGAATGAGGGCACGTTACAATAATGAGAGGTGCGAGGATTCTAAAGATTTAATTTAGTTTTTATATAAAATTTTGTTGGGACTGTTTTTGTTTTGGACGCCTGATAAAACTGGCGTTGGAATTGTATGATTTATGTTAGAGTATTAAAGGTTTTTATGTAAGCCCCATAAATTGCTTTGCCTTTTGTTGAAAGGAAGCCCGTAAGAAAAAAACCCGCACTGGCGCAGCAGCGATAGGATCAGAACCTAGGAAGTGGAGAAGTTATTTAGTTGTGAGAAGAGCCATGTCGTTTTTAAATAAGGGAAAGAAGGAAGATTTAATTAAGTTAGCGGAAGAGATCGGTGAAAATCCTTCACCTGGTTTGTTACTACCGGATCTAAAGAAAATGATTACCAGTAGCAATATTTATGAAGAAGATTTAGAGTTGGTAAAGGAAATGCTTAGTTCATTTATTTAATAAAAGAAAACAACGGGAACAAAGAGAGATGGAAGAAAGAAAACAACGGGAGCAAAGAGAATTTGAACGGGAACAAAGAGAATTTGAAGAAAGAAGAGAGCAGAGAGAATTTGAGGTAAGAAAATTGGAAATCGAGGCAAATAGTAGAATAGACTTGTCAAGAAACGTTAGAGACGAAAATTTTAGAGACGCTGGGAAACGGAGCCCCCGGGAAGGGAGGGGGAGAGTAGACAATTACAAGGCGAGCCTGGGTACTGAACGCGTGGAGGTGTTGTGACGTCACAAGAGAGGATGGACTTTTCTCCGTTAAAAGCATTAGAATCATACGGAAAAGTAGAAGAAACTAAGATGTTTTGGGCCTTTTATGGATACTAATGGTTAGTCAGCAATCTCTATTCTTAATACGACATACTTGATAATAGTTATTAAGCTATAGAGTACATAAAAATATAAAATTGCCGTATTTTGCGTTAGTTTTATCGATTTCTGTTCTTTTGTTCTAGCAATCATTATGCTTCCGTTTGCTGCGTCCCAGGCTGTAAGTAAAGCTAATTACAAAAGAGGAGAAAATGTAAAAGTTTTCACTTTTCCCAAAAAAACGAAGTAAAGCGGGCCGAATGGACTAAAAATATTCCAAGAAAAAATTGGTCCCCAGGAAAAAATACGTATGTTTGTACTGAGCATTTTCGAGATGAAGATCTTTTAAAAGACGATGCTATTTTAAAATCAGATGGGGCACTTTTAACTGTAAAAAGAAAGCATTATAAATTAGAACCGAATGCTATCCCGTGCATTTTTTCGAGCTTACCAGCCTATATATCCGATATTACCAAAAAACAAGAAAGAACTGATCCTACTAAAAGAAGAGAAAACGTTAGGAAAAAGATATTGAGGAAACCGAAAAAAAATAATGCAAAGGAAAATATAAATTCTTTTGTAATTAAGAAATGTATCAAGAGTTTCATGGCAATTCTATGTTAAGAAAATTTCACCTTTAATTATAAATTAAACGCAGATCCCCTTCCACTGCACATACCAAGTAGCTTAAGGTTCAATGCGGATCTCATGGTTGATTTATTTATTTAAAAAAAAAAAAAAGGGGAGAAATCTATTTGCTGGATACTTAGAAAAACAAAAATATAGAAGGTATTTATTAAAGAAATATTTCCAACTAAACGGTTTATCGGAATTTGTTGAAAATTCTGAAATTAAGTATGAACACAGATTTGGAAATTAACTCAAAAAAGAAAATGTATTACTGCTATGCTAAAAACAATAACAAAAAAGTATATGTATTACTGCAATATATTTTACATGAAAACCCCTGAGAGCATTTAGACAGTTTTACATATTCAAGAGTTATACTCACTAATTTTTAAAAATATTTAATTATGTATATTTCAAATGTCTCAATGTGATATTTGAAAGTCTTATCTAGAAAAAATTAAAGCAAACACTTGTAGTGCTTTCATGAAAAACTTTATAGTATTTGTAAGGTTTGGGTAAAAGCTTTTACTTTTTATTTTCTTGTTTTTGTGCTTTAATTGCTTCTAATAAAATTTGACATTAGGAGTCTGTATAACATAATTATATATAGTATGTATTGTACAAGTTTTTAAAATATTAATTGTGGAAATTTCTGATTATATTCCTCGTGCTACTAGTGTTTATTGACATTATTGATCAGATTTCTTCCATAGAATTCAATACAAACTCTTTGAAATCCCATCCTCTCTTGTGACGTCACGAAATGGCTTAAGATGACTATTTATGAATCTGGATATTTTTAACATTAATTCTTTCAAAAAGCTTATTAAAACGAAGCAAAACTAAATAATGTATTTCAGTTTTTAAGTAAAATTAATAAAAATTATTATTTTTACTTAAAAATATATTTACTTTTACTTACTTAAAAATATGACTTTATGCTTATACAACGTATAAATTTAATCCATATACATATTATTTTAGATAAATGATAACATTGAGTAACCATTATATTATTTAGAATGTATTTGCTAGCCCGAAATGCAAAACATACTGCATACAATGCTGAAACTGCTTTAAATTCAGTACCAATTTATTTCATTAATTTCTGACAAAAAATATTGTTGATTCACTATTATTTAAGAACAAAGTGTTGTAAAACGAAAATGCTATTTCAATGCGTCATAAAAAATTAAGCTACTGGTATTTATTGGCATTATTAATTCCATTTCTTCCATTGAACTCAATGCAAACTGTTCCAAATCCCATCCTTTCTTGTGACGTCACGAAAACCAGTACCCAGACCCCCTCTTGCTTTCTCCTCTCTCTTCAGTCGCGGCGACCTCGTGGGAAAGCTAGGTTAGAATTATTCAAGTACACACCTAAGTTTGACCCGCGCGAATCTGATATTACATGCTATTTAACGATGTTTGAAAATCATGCTAATAGATTGAAAGTAGATAACAAGGAATGGGTATTGTGTTTATTAAACTTATTACCAACGGAAATTGTTCAGTTGATTAATAGAGAACCGGTAGAGAATGCAGAAAACTATGAGTATATAAAATCGATTTTGTTAAGACGATTTAAATTAAGCCCTGAAAGTTTTAGGAGGAAATTTATGACCCATCAAAAAGTGCCAGAGAAAACGTGGAGAGATTTCTGTTTTGAAATAACTAACTATTTTGAAGAGTGGGTAAAAGGATTAGAAATCGAGGATTATGACGGGTTGAAGAAATTGATTATCGCTGACCAAATAAAGAGGAGAGTTCCACATGAAATACGTGAGCATGTTTTGGACCAGTGGTCTAAGTTGATAATCCCGTCTGAGTTGGCAGATAAACTAGACGAATATGTTAACGTCCATGATTTAGCGAAGAGGTCGTGGGGAGGTGATTCGAAAAATAAAGGTAATGAGAGAACTTATGAGCGTCCAATGGAACAAGGAGCTAGGATGGCGTCGAAGTCTCCGTCTCAAACCATTCCTAAGTGGGTTCAGAAACGTCAAGATGAAACGTTGGTTAAACGCAGATTTAACCCCACATGCTTTAGTTGCGGTAAAGAGGGGCATATTTCTAAGTTCTGTGGGCAAGGACGACAATTTAAAAGCAATATGACGAATGCTCAAAACAATACTTTTACTCGACAAATTTCACAACCGAAAGTAAATACTGTAAGCGCTGAAACAGCCGAGAAAACAGATGTGTTGACAGCAAAGATCTCCGTTCCATTATCTCAATCAAGTAATCACAAAAAATTGGATGACCTAATTGAGATTGAAATCAAATGTGGAAAATCAATTTTTAATGGTATAGTGGATTCTGGTGCACAGATATCTGTAATTCGCGAGGAATTAGTACATGATACACCTTTTGAAGGAGAAGGACAAATAGAGTTATCGTCCGCTTTTGGCGATAATGAAACAGCTCCACTTCGGACATATGAGATGAAAATCCACGATGGTAAACATGGCGATACAGCAATTATGTGTGCCGTTTCAAAGAAGCTTACCAGTGATATGTTAATAAGTCGTTCAGCTTTTGAGATGCTAAATGAGAACATTGAACTTTATCATAATAAACAATTATGGCAAGAAACAGTTTCAAATGTGGAAGCAGAAGCTGAAGGGAAATCAGAGGAGGACGTAAATGTACAAATATCTTCGGTTTTGAATTCCACTACGCCGAATGTGAATGTCTTGACAGCAAGTGAGTCTGCGAGTAGAAAGCTAGATGCCATTTCAGAGTTGGCGAAACTTCAAGGCGATGACGAGACACTCAAGAGATGCTTTGATTGGGCGGAAAGGCAAGAAAATTCGTATCTCATTGATCAGGGAATACTACAGCATAAGGATTATGTCTGTGGAGAAGAAATTCAGCAAGTAGTAATTCCAAAAGAAAGAAGGAATTTTATTTTAAGAATGGCACATGAGATTCCGTTGGCAGGACATCTAGGGGAAAATAAGACTCTACAAAGAATCAGACATTCATTTTACTGGCCTAATATCAGGCAAGATGTAAAGTTATACTGTGAAAGTTGCAAAGAATGCCAATTGAGGAGAACTAGCACCTATCGGGATCATATTCCCATACAGCCTATCGTTAGGCCTGAAAATCCTTTTGAAGTCTGGAGCGTAGACTGTATAGGACCACTAGAGCCTGCATCAAGGAGAGGACATCGATATATTATTTGTGCCGTGGATTTATGTACTAAGTGGGCCGAGGCAATTCCAGTGAAAGAGATTAGTGCCAAGACAACGTGTGACGTTTTAATGAAGATTTTCACCCACACCGGTTTTCCAAAAGTGATATGCACCGATCAGGGTACGAATTCCGCTTCCAAGCTGACTCAATCATTTGAAAATCTATTAGGGGTAGCGCCACGTTTTTCGACACCCGGACTGTGACGAAGTTCACATATTTTTCGCGTCTTAAAATAATGTTCCTATGTTTCGTCTTTCTAAATCAAAATTTCGTTTCCCGTATTAATCTCTCTTCACTCTATTTTTCGGATTGATAAAATATTCTTTCCTTTTGCGCGACGCTATGTCTGGGATTTTTCGGGGTTATTTTCTAAATTAATTTCGCTTTAGCATATGCTGTGTTAGTTCATAGCGTCTCCCGGTCTTCCGTCGGTGTTTTCTCACGGGGTTGTAGCCTTACGTATTGGCATCCGCCAAATTCTGGCACTTCTGTCTTTGCATCAATCATTTAATCCGTTTGTTTCAAATTTTTATATTGTTTACGCCTACCGGACGGTGGTTGTCACGTGGGGCAGTGGCTTATGAGTGCTCATATTTTACTCGCCAACCCGTAGAGAGCTGGCAGTTTTGTAGGAAGATTTGAAAAGACTTCTCGATTGCTCTCCGTCAGAGGAGGTTGTGTTCGTTTTTATGGAACTCCGGCATGCCGTGTGGCCGGAACAATTAGATATGTTCCTGTTATTTTTTTTTATGAAGCAATGTGCGGTGCGTAATTGAACTTGTTTCTTTAATAACTGTTTTTGTGAAGATACCTACAATAAAGTGCAGCTTTTTTGTGTATTCCAGTTGTCCGTCAGTTTTTTTCAAATACCTTTTGTACACTATACGTCATGTGAGCGGCCGAGGGAACGTTTCTCTTAATCGTCCTCCGACAACTCCCTCATATAAACTTGGTGCGTCATGACCAGCTCGTTTTCACGAGTAGTTGTTTCCGGCACATCACCGGCTGTCGGAGTTTCCTTTTGCCAAATAAGAATGTGCAAAAAAAAGGAACTGTTCCTACTTAAGCAAAACAAATTTTCTGCGGACTCTATCGTCTCCATGTCATCGGAATTTTGATGTCTCCCTGCGGTGATTCAGTAACTGCTCCTTGTGCTGTGAACTTTCTCGGATTTTTCAGAGGGATGAGAGGATTTTTGATTACCCAGCGTTGTGCGACCGAAAAGAATTTGTTGATACCTGTGCCTTCTAGCCAGCGGTGTGTATGGCGAAATCGAAAGTCATAGACTTGTATGGTTCTCTGTGTCTACATTTTCCGTAGTGACCGTTCCGGTGTTACGATGCTCTTCTGGTTTCGCCGCCCTGTGTTTTTCAGCTACCAGTGTTTGTTGTTCCTATATTTCCTGTATTTCGCCGATACTTCTGAGTCAACTCTAGCGGAAATCGAAAGACGAGTGTGGTGTTCAGAATTATGTGTGTTTTTATAATGGATTCGGAACTTTTATGTGTGTCACAAGGATAAACGTTTTGATTTTCATTCATAAGAGGATAATTTTTGCGTTTTGTGCGTTTTATGTCATTTTTGTAGGTAAGTCATTTATTTTTATTATTGTAGAATGTCTAAAATTTCCGATTTTTCTGTTAATATTCCATCATTTGATGGTAATGCCGTAGAATTAAAACATTTCTTTGGTATATTGGAAGACTTAGCATCTTTAAACAAATGGTCAGAAGAAAAAACTATTTTGTATTTCAAGACTAAACTAATTGGTCCAGCATTACAGTTTTTTATTGAAAATGAGGTTGTAAATAAAGCGAGAGATTTTGATGTAATTAAATTAGAATTTGAAAAATATTTTTGTAATAATGAAATTCTAGCTCCAGTAACCGAGCTTAATAATTTGAAATTTGAAGATTTTAACTCTGTAACTGCTTTTGTTCATCGATTAAATGTTTTGGTTTCTAAGGTATATAAAATTAAAGATTCTCAAGCTCTTGATGATATTAAATATGTTAAATTGATGTCGGCTTTGCCATCTAACATTAGAGTTAAAATTTTGGAGGATAACATAACTGACTATTCTAAAGCTGTCGTGCGTGCCCAGCAATTACAAAATATTACACAATCTGAATCACTCGTTTTGGCTAATCAACAAAAAGCCCCAGTGTTTGCTATTTCTAAAAAAATTGAAGAATTAGCTTAAAAAATTAATGATTTGACTTTTAAAAATTCTACTTCTGGTTCTGCTGACACCAATCGTACTGCTTCTGCTTCTGAGCAACGGAATTTTTTCAGACAACGTAGACCTCATAATACACAGTTTAAAAACAGAAATACAGCTTTTCAAAATTATGACAGAAATAGTATTATCTGCCAATTGTGCTCCGGCAGACATCATTCTGCACGCCAGTGTAGAAAATTTAAAGTTTTGCACAATACTCCACAAAATAATAATTTTGGTCGTCGACCCAACTTCCGAAATTCAGGAAGAAATTTGTCTAATGACTGTAATTTAAACTAATTTCGAGGTGTGATTTGACTGGTGGGAACACATCTCGTTCTTTCATACATACACCAGACAATTTCCCAATTTTGTCTAAAAATTTACCAAAAGTGTCTAATGAGCGTAGAGTTCGTTCTTGTTCGACTCGGACTATTGTACCTGTTACCATTGCTGAATCTAAATATGTACAGACTGATAATTTTTTTGAAGATGAAAAACGAAATGAATATTTTATTGCAAATGTGAACAATGATTGTAATTTATTACCAATAATTGAAGTGATGGTGAATAAACAAAAACTTAAATTTTTGATTGACACTGGTAGTTCTATTTCTTTGCTTACAAGGGATGTTTTTAATGAAATTAAATCTAAAATCAATTACAAACACCTGGCTTCTTCAGTCACTATATCTACAATTAATTCAAAAATAAAATTCTCTGCTTGTATTAAATTAACCTTCAAAATTAAATCAATGTTTTTTCACCACTGCTTCTATATTGTTGACATTCCAGTTCATGAACATTTTGATGGTATTTAGGGTTTTACTTTTTTAAGAGAAAACAATATTTCAATTGATATGAAAAATTCTTGTCTTATGGTTAATGATTTAAAGGTATATTTTCTAAATAATAAAGACTCTAGCAATATGCATGTGTGTGCAACTGATAATAATGAAAAAGGTCCTAATTCAATTAAAGTAAATGACAATTCTGTTTATCTATGTCAAAAGGTCATTTTAGAATCGGATGAGCATATTTATGCTCAGGTTTGTTGTGATAATAAGTCTAGCACTGAATATTTTCTTTTTTCACCAAATGATGCTGAAAATTACACTTCTTATGAGGCTTGTTATTTAAATGAACACTTTAATCAAAACAAAAATGGTAACAAGTGCTCTCAAAAATTTTCTATATTTATTCATAATGTATCTGAACAGAAAATTCATTTAAATAAGAATACCAAGATTGGTAATATTTATGATATTGATGAAGTTAAAGAAAGAGACCTAACCGATGATTCTGAGAATTTTCAAATGTGTAATTTAATACAGCCTTCATCAGAAGTGCTTAATAAAAGAAAACAGCAATTAACTTCATCTGATTTTGACTTAGCACATTTGGAATGTAATGAACAAAGTGAATTAAGTAGTTTATTACTAAGCAATTTTGCTGCTTTTTCAAAAGATATGTCTACTTTAGGACACACCGACAGAGTTATTCCTGTGTTGAACTTTACTAATGATTTTCCAATAAAAACATTGCCATTTCCAATTCCTCAGGCTCTTCAAAGTGAAGCTAAAGAGCAAATAGACCAATTACTGAATGCAGGTATAATTGAACGTAACTGTTCTGAATGGGCATGTCCTGTAATTTTAGTAAAGAAAAAGCCTGACTCTTCTGGCAAACAGAAGTATAGGTTAGCCCTTGATTTGCGTATGTTGAATTCTGTCATCCAAGGTTCATCATATCCTTTACCTAAAATTCAGACAATTATTGCTAATCTATCAACATATAAATTTTTCACTTTAGATTTACAACAGGCTTATCATCAAATAGATTTACCAAAAGATTTACAAGATAAATTAACTTTCAGTTCTCAGGTTGGCTCATTTAAATATAAAAGAATGGTTTTGGGTTTGAAATCCGCTGCCTCAACTTTTCAGGCTCTTATGGATCTTTTACTAGACGAAGTTAACTCAGATGGAATTTTCGCATATCAGGATGATCTTATTATAGGATCACATTCTTTTGAAGACACTGTACATAAACTTGAAAAAGTTTTAAAAGTTTTATGTAAATATAATTTGACACTTGCTCCTACTAAATGTTCTTTTCATAAAACATCAACAAACTATTTGGGTTTTCATATTGAAAATCATTTTATCAAGCCTATTCAATGTAACATTGCAAAAGTTGTTTCTTTTCCAACTCCTACAACAAAAAAACAATTAAAACGCTTTATTGGTTTGGCAACTTTTTACAAACACTTAATTCCTGCATTTTCTGAGTTATCTCAACCTTTGATTCAATTAACTACTCCTAAAGCTAAATTTGTTTGGACTTCTACACATGAACAAAATTTTCAAAAGATGCAACAAATATTTTTCTCTGAACCTATGGTAAGACTTCCTGACTGGAATAAGACTTTTTATTTAAATACTGATGCTTCCAACATTTCTATAAGTGCTTGTCTTTTACAAATGTATGGTAATAAACTACTTCCAGTTGCTTATTTTTCCAAATCGTTAAATAAAGCTGAGCAAAAGTATCCTGCTCTTAAGTTGGAACTAATGGCTATATATAAATCTGTTAATGCCTTTAAATATTATTTGTATAATAGACATTTTATAATTCTTTCTGATAGTGCTCCTTTGAAAAAATATAAAAAGACTACCAACCCAGCTGACATAATCACAAGGTGGTTACTTGAGTTGTCAGAATATTCATTTAGTTTTCAGCACATTGCTGGATCTAAGAATGTACTTGCTGACTATTTATCTAGGGAGAACTTTGAAAATACTGAAACTCTTGACAGTAATCCTCAGTTAATTTATGATAAAGGTGTTATACCAATTGTTGATAATGTTCCTAAAAATAATGAATATGTGAACTTTTTAGTTACAAAAAATTCAAATAGTACTGATCCACTGTTGGAAATTTCAAATGAAACAGGGAACATCGGATCAGCTATTATGAAAGTCCATGGAAATTCGCGACGCAGCCCTAAATCCAAAGTCAATTTCTTAAATCAGTATGTATGTATTTTCGTACCATTTGCTGCGTACAACATGCAGTCTTTCGGAGTTTTATGTATTCGAGTATTGCGAGGCAGCACTGAAACTGTAGCGCCTGTATCTGCAAGAAAACTGAAACCGGAATTCCTATCAAATACTATTAGGCGACTTGTACGCTTGCAGTCCCCCGCCGTCGCCAAATTGGAGGGGCCTACTTGTTTAAAGCATACGAGCATGGTTTAACACATTTCCTGGCTTTATCAGCAAACTTAAAGCGATACCAGCAGAATGGTTTAGCTTTATTTCTATTTTTAGTGAAACTGTTAGATCTTGAGCGGTTTCTTGGTCGGTAGCTAGTTTGTTTTGTCAATTTATCTACTTTATCAGAGAGGTCAGAAATCTGATGCTGCAAATTTTTTATTGGGTCATCCTGAGATACAGTTTGAACCGTGTCATGAGATCCAGAAATTTCAATTATTCAGTCTGCAATTTTTGCCAGATCTCCGAGATCATCTTTACTGATTGAAAGTATTTGTTGCAATTTTATAGGTAAACGGTTTAACCAAATTTCTTTCAATATGTTATCAGTCATTCTACTTTCAGCCAATGTTTTCATTTCATTTAACAACTGCGAAGGACGTTTATCCCCTAACTGCAAGTCTTGTAGCAGTGTACGCAAACAAGAACTTTCGGATTGCACGTAATGCTTGATTATCCGTTCTTTTAAAACAGTATGCGGTTTTTCGTCAGGGGGGGGGGAATGTATAATATGCTTAACAATTGTCATCGTCTCGGCATCCAAAGATGCGATAACATTGTAAAATTTGGTTTCCTCTACCGTAATGTTCGATGTTATGAAACTAGCTTCTATTTGATAGAACCACAGTTCAACTTCATTTTTCCAGAGAGGGGGGCTTTAAATGCCACTCTCGAAATTTCTGACGCATTAGGATTCGACATTATACAAGTCAAGAATTAATGTATAAACACTATGAATTCAATAAATAGTTAAAAATTAAATTCAATTTGGCTTAAAGCAATGTGAAAGTGAAGTTATGTATAAGCACAGTACTAAACAGTGTTGGGTTGTATAAACATGTTTCAAAATCAATTATATGAAAAAGGTGTATAAACATGTATTCTGTTACCGAACTTGTTTAAAATACCTTAGTTTCAAAAGTAATTGACTTTACCACAACACTAGAGCGCCATGACACAGTGCCAAGGGCGGATCCAGAAACTTTTTTCGGAGTTGGCGCAAATCATGAATACTCATTTTATCTAGTGTAAAGTCCACTTAATATTGGTGAAAGCTCCATTTATCTAGTGTAAATATATTTTTCTCGGAGGGGGCGCGCGCCCCCTGCGCCCTCCCCCTGGATCCGCCTTTGCACAGTGCAGGAGAGAAGTAGCTGCAAGTTAATTTCCAAACTTTCATTCGGGTTCACTGCTTTACGCTGGCACTTTATTGCATTTCTTAAGTCTTGAAAAATTTCCACCTCATAAGTCTTGAAAAACCACTTTAACCAGATGACTTGAAAAAGATGCACACTCAACTTTCGCTTGAAGAGTCAAAAACTCCAGAGCACATAATCTTGATACATCAGATTTCAGGAACGCTTGTCGACCGCCGTCAGAAGTCAGAAGTTATTCATAGTCCGGGTCACCACTTGTGGGTCTTTCAACTTTTAGTTTACGGAAGCCACACTTGACTTATATCAGAAGGTTTTTACTTTTTTCCTAATCATCATTAATTTCATTAAAAGACAAGGTGAACAGTAACTAACAACTTTTATTTAAACTCAACAAACAAAATAACAGAACAAGGATTATCGGGATATAAATTATAAAGTTCCCGGTGCAAGAGCCGCCATAGCACGCTCGGGCATTATGCACTCAGCTATACGCTAGCGCTAAACTAGGGAACTGACAAAATTATGCTGCTGCGAGTACTGTACGTGCAAGCTTCTTATACCCTGCACAGTATTTGCATACTGGCTGCACAGCAGTACAAGTGAGGTGGCGTTCGACTCCAGTCTCGTGAACCATAGACACTGAAAGGCATCAGGAGCATCGCTAGAGTTGCTTCCAACGTTAATTCTCGGAACAGTTCAGTTGGTGCACAAACAGTGGTGGCGAATGAAGGTCAGACGCCACAAAGGTATGTATAAAATATTTTACAGTTTTAAGAATTCAGTTATTTTAATATGTTACAAATGTTTTATAGTACTTTACAGTTCATATATATATATCTATATTTACCAACTTCATTTTGTTATTTATTTATTATTTTAGAAGAGATTTTTGTATCTACACCTGTTATATGATACAGGACTCAAATTTTATGGAGAAAAATACATAATCTATATGCAATCAAATACTCTTTGAGAGTACTGGAAGAAAAAACATTTTTATTGCTTTGACAAGTCTCTTCTGCGTATTTTAGTTGAATGAAAAACATCAGTGGCTCTTTAAGTAATAGGCTGTGACTGAGAGTTCAGGTCCCTGAATTGAAATCAATACTAATTTTTTAAAACTTTCTTCGGACATTCTATTTTTTGCATTAGAGAAAGGATGCGCTATGGAAAAAAAAGTTTTCTCTCTCTCTCTTTTATTTATTTTTTTTCCAAAATTTTGTGCAATGGTAATTATGCGGGACGCGTTGTAACTTTATTTTGCGTACCATCAACGACTTTTTTCATTTTATGTGCTATAGCGTGTAAGCAGCATCACTAATACATTCTGTTGTACTGATATCTTTCTCATAGTCAGATAATATAGATGCACCCGTGTGTTGATACTTGCATGCGTTCTTGCGATACTTGCATGCGCAATGCATATGCATTACGCATGCAATATTTTTTTTCTTTTACTTTACAGTCAATATCTACAGTTAACTGAAAATAAAAATAGAACTACGAAATGTCATTGTATTCCATACCAATTTTATTCGGGCAAACTAAAAATTAAGAATCTAAAAAATTACGTAAATTGAAATAAATGTAAAAAATAATAAATAAATATTTTAGTAAAGAATGATTTCTGTGACATTCTCCAGTGACTTTATACTCCTATTGGATTTCCCCACATGAATATTTAAAAAAAAAAGAAATTAAGCCTCCTTACAAAAGTTTCAATAGAGTAAATTTTCAGAGGTTTTGAGGGGCACTTTACAAAAGTAACTGTCAAAGGAGAAGGAGGGATGTGAATCATATTTCAAAAAATAAGCATTCTTTCCTTTAACGTTATATGTTTTTTTTTAATTAATTTGAAAAGTTTTTTATGATTTTGGTTTGCCTGCCGTCCTGGTTCTCTAAAACTGTAAAGGATAGCTTCTGAAAGGACCTTCTAAATATTTTCCTGCTTCCGATCTCTCCCCCCTCCTTTTTTTTAACAGTTCATAAGTTGCAGCTGCAATATTAATTTTCCTCATAGTGCAAAATAGGTAAGTTTTCTACAGATTAATATATGTTTGTAACTTGACAGATCGTGTACTATTTGAAAATAACACATTTCTGTTAGTGACGGGACTAGAACCGGTTTTAAGCAAAAATGTTGGGAGGGGGGGGGGTGTAAAGACAAAATTTTCTGACGATATATACCAATATGCTTTCAAAAATATACACCGATTTTCTGGCCTCTTGGGCGGTTTCCTCCAGATGTAGCGTGAATACGCATTAAATCCCCTAAAAGTCCTTCGCCCGAGGCACCCCCCAACCCAGGCAGATACTTAATGTGCATGTTTGCCTTAAATGCACACTACATTACAGGATCTGGAATGAAGCTGGCTTGAGGGGACAAAAGGGACTTGTTTACTGGCACAGAAATCACTAAAATGAAAATCGTAACAAGACTATGTTCATGATATACACTGCTGGCCACCCAAATTGCAACACCAAGAAAAACAAGAGATATCACAACAAAATTTATTGTGTAGATAACATGTTGACCAAGTAACAAATGATTAAATTTACAGCATTCTATGAAGCGTGGTTCCTGCCAAAATCAGTACGCAGAGTAGCCGCCGTTGTTGGAGATCACAGCTGCCACACGCCTCGGCATTGATTCAAAGAGACTTTGAATGTGTTCTTGGGGTACAGCAGACCAAGCAGCTTCCACACGTTGCCAAAGTTGATCTGGTGTGACAGCTGGGGATGAACTCTGGGTCAGTCCTTGAGCAACCATGGACCACATGTTTTCTATCGGCGAAAGATCCGGAGAGCGCGCCGGCCAGGGAAGCAATTCAATCTGGTGATTGACGAAGAACCCTTGGACAATGCGTGCCACGTGTGGCCGTGCATTATCCTGCTGAAATATGGCTGTTGGCAAGCCCTGAAGGTAAGAAAGGACAACTGGCTCCAACACCTCGGAGATGTAGCGCTGGCTGGTTAAAGTACCGGCAATGCGTACTAGAGGAGTGCGAGAGAGATATCCGATACCGCCCCATACCATAATACCCGGTGCAGGACCAGTGTGACGGTGCATAATGCAGCTGTTCAGCATCCTCTCTCCACGGTGTCTCCAGACTCGAATCCGACCGTCGTGGTGTTGCATACAGAAGCGTGACTCGTCAGTAAAGAGAATTTCATTCCATTCTGTCGTCCACATCCTTCTTTCATCGCACCATTGGCGGCGGAGACGTCTGTGGTTCCGCGTCAGAGGTAGACAAAGCAACGGACGTCTTGCGGACAGACCATTCTGCTGTAAACGACGTCGAATGGTACGCGCAGACACTGGATGATGCGTTACAGACTGAATCTGCTGTGATATGGTTCGTGATGTGACTGAGCGGTCCGTCACTGCCATGCGTACAATCTGCCTGTCATCACGTGACGTGGTGCACTGAGGTCGATGCGGTCGATCACGTCTGTCCGTCGTACCCTCCTGCACCCAACGATCACATATCCGCATCACAGTTGTTTGGTTTCGTCCAATACGACGACCGATTTCCCTGAAAGATAACCCACAATCTCGGTATGCCACTATCCTTCCTCTGTCAAACTCGGATACTTCATCAAAAGATGATCGTTGTTTCCTACGAGGCATAATTTATCGTTTTTTTGAAAAAAAAGCAAGAAAAACACAATTGCTGTACTTGAAACCGTCGAAATCTCCAAGCCTTAAATAGCGCTTTGAGGTGGCGCCACAGGCGCGCTTGATGTGCGTCTGCGCTGAAATTCTAATCATTTGCATATCTCACCTCAGCTAATGCATGTTGTAAATTTCATATTATTTGCATGCTTCCTTCAGGGTGTTGCATTTACGATGGCCAGCAGTGTAGTATAACTTATAATAAACTGTCGGCAGAACTGGTAATTTATACACTGAGCATTTTACAGATTGGTGATTAAAGCTGAAATTTGCTGACAGTCCTTTGGCAACTGACGATTTTGTCGACAAAAGTACTTTTTAGGGGGGGTGGGGTGTCCGCTCGCCCTCCTCCTAAGCGCACAGAAACCCACTGTTGAGGTGGAACCATATTTGATGAAAGAGAAAATGTGACTATATGATAATATGCTTCGTTCTACATATCTGCCGTCTCTTAAAACTTATCTGAATCCGTCACTGCATTTGCTGTTAGTAAAATAATTAAAAACTTTAATTTCAAATTTGACAGTTTTTCATATATCTATAGAAATGTTATGAAATAGCACATCATTTTGTCAAATATTCGTCAAATATAATTATCCAACATTAGGTTTCTGCATTGGCCTAACATATGAAACTAACTTATAAATGTAACGGTTAACAATTATGATAGCTAAATGTTAAAAATAACCAATATCCAACAGTTGGATAATAGTGACAACATACAGATTTTACGCTGCCCCAATGTATACATTTACACGTTAACCCAGCGTATGCATTTATACGTTAACATAACGTATGCATTTATACGTTAGCCCAACGTATGTATTTATACGTTAGCCCAACGTATGCATTCATATGTTAGACCAACGGTTGGAAATATGTCCCCAAAACGTTGGAGCATACGTTGGCCCAACGTAAGAAATAACCAGTTGCCAACCGTTGGATAACCGTAAGCCAACGTGTCATTTCAACGTTGTCCCAACGTATGCATTCATACGTTGCCCCAACGTATGTGTGCTACCTGGGTGTGGACTTTTGTGAGGTCGCTGCCACTCGTTGTGGACTTTTGTCCCCCCCCCCCCCCCCCCCCC